>JAWNNC010000389.1:0-126146 GCA_035043275.1 Drosophila tanythrix | reverse complement strand
TCAAATAGCCCAGTTCTTAACGGTGAACAATACCGGGTGAACAATACTTTCTCAGCAAATCGTGGGCATAACATGCATAAAAGAATAGAGGACCCAGCCCTAGACGGGGGTGGTAATCGTATGTGGTAGTTCATTCTCACACCGACCCACTATAATACCAAGGAGGGTGCCCATTGCACAGCACGGGCACAATCAGCAGGCACCAGCCTCGAGGCAAGAAGGTGTGTTCGGAACACCTCGACCACCACATCCGGCATTGAGGGCTGGTGGGCAGGCGGCACAACGGCCGAAGAATTAAGGTGAGTATCTCCCACCGTGGGGCCAACCCGGTGGGCTGTAAGAACCGTAAAATCTCTGCGGTTCACGGGTCAAATGGTACCTGAGGTACCTCCAGCAGGGAATGGCACCGGATGAAGCCCTTAACCAGGTCAAAAAGCCGAACGATACCACAGTTACGGCACCGGCCCCCAAACGATCCAGCAGCGCGCTGACACCGCCAACGGACACCCCCAAAAGGTGGTGTTCGACGGCTAAGGGCGCTGCGCATGGTCCAGCGGGGATGCGGATGACGAAAAGTAAGGCTCAGGTGGACCTGGACCTCGGCAAACCTACGCGGCGGCGGCCAACAGGGTCAAGGTGGCAGTGTTGCATGTGGATTAGCCCCAGGTAATGCCAAGCAACGAAGATCTGTCCGCACTAGAAGAGGCGATAGTGGATGACCTCGTGGCGGGTCACGCCAAATGGCTGGGAAGCGTAGTGCCACGACTGCGCTCGTGGAAGGGCGTGCCCCTAGAAAGTTAGGTGGGAGACGATATACCGTCACCCCACTGCATCACATTATATTGCCCGAGGAGCAAAGACCGATCCACCGAATCCTTGGTGGCTATTCTGGGATTCCAGAAGAGGATGGAGACCTCCTCGTGGAAAGTTATTACTAGGAGGAAAGAGGGTAATTGGCATCGACGAGGTATCCAAAAATATGATCGTCGAGAATGGATATCAGGTCGGCTTCCATTACGGGAATATCCCCATAAGTGGCCTGAGAAAGAAAGTTGGGAGGCAACACAGCCCGCCCAAATGAAGAAAGCAATAACAATGGATCGCCCAACGGACGGGCCGAGCAGTCAGCCAACAATCATCGACCTGTCGGAAGACTAGGCGGAGGATGAGGAGTTGGCTGACATGACGCTCGGCCCCGAAGAGCTAGGCGGAGGCGGAGGACGATGATAAGATCATGTCCTCTCAGGAATTGGAGGAGGAACTTCGAGAGCAGGTGGCAGAAGCTGACGTCACGTTGACGGGCAGCGGTGATGGGTGCAGCTCCGGGCCCCATTCACCATGTGGGCTGGAGCCCCTCCTCTAGTAGATGACGAAAGTCATCACAACGGGCCTGGGCCAGGTAAACATCCACCGTGCTAAAGCAGCCCTGGCGAGGATGTTTACCAAACAGCATCTCGGGCTAGCCCTTGTGTAGGAGCCATGGGTGAACAATGGCATCAAAGGCCTATTCACGGCCAGCTCAAAGGTAATATGGGATCAAAGATACACAACACCCAGAGCGTGTATCATGGTAAGGAAAGAGATTAATTTCACTATCCTCTCAGAGTTTCTAGCGGGGGACTGCGTTCCCATAACTATACAGGAGAAGGGAAACACAACCCTCCTAGTGGTAGTATCAGCGTTTTTGCAGGAGATGGAGCCTGTATACCACCGGAAATCATCAAAATGGTGGAGTATTGCCGAAAGGAGAAGAGGCCGATAATTATCGGATGCGATGCCAATGCGCACCACACCATATGGGGCAGCAGTAACACCAACATGAGAGGTGAGTGCCTCACAGATTTTAAATGTAATTATAATCTCGAACTTGCCAATGTCGGATCCACACCGACATTTATAACCAGAGTCAGAGAGAGTGGTATTTCAGGTATACCCAGAAATCCATTGGAACTTGAGTGGGCCGTAGATAAGCTCAACAAAAGCATAATTGATGCTTTTGAAGAGAACTGCCCTTTAGGGAAAAAGTTTAAAGACTGCGCCTCACCACACGTCACCTTTTCAACAAAGCGAAGAGGGACGGAATATGGGACCGATATCGCGAGAGCCTGACCTCCTATAACAAGGAGATTAGGAGGGCCAAGCGAGCAAACTATAGAAACTTCTGCGAAAGCATTGGAAGTACCAGTGAAGGCTCAAGGCTCCATAGAGTACTATCTGAACGGAAGCCTGACGCAAACTTGGCATTGAGATGTAAGGATAACTCCTTTATAAACAGCAATGCACAAAAACTGAAACTACTCTTCAAGACACACTTTCCCTTGCAGGAAGGTGATCAACGACTGGTGCTGTGCCAAAGCAACGGTCACTCCGGAGAAACTAGGATGGGCACTTGGAACCTTCCAGCCCTTCAAGTCTCCTGAACTGGACGGAATATCGCAAACAGGGGATTCCTCCAACAGGGCCGAGAGATACTTCTCTGCCATGTCAGGGGGTACTCATTAGTAGCCTCAGCCGAGAGCATGGAGTAGAGCTAGGGTGGTCTTCATCCCCAAGGCAGGGAAGAAAGACATCATCAACCCAAAGTCCTTCAAACCCATCAGCTTGACGTGGACTATAAAATTAGAAGCACTCTGCTAAAGTAAAGACCACTGCACCCAACACAGCATGCTTTCAGAACAGGCAGGAAGTAGCATTGTGCGCCTTTCTAGACATAGAAGGCTCCTTTGACTGTACTTCTCATGAGGCGATTAGTGCTGCCCTCTACAGGTGGGGCCTGGACCCTATCACCAGCAATTGGATACTCGCCTCGCTAGTGTCCGGAGTAGCCACGACATCAACACATGACAGCACTGTAATAGTCTTGACGACCACTACTCTGGAGTCTGCTAGTAGATGAACTGCTTAACAGACTTGCCATCACAGGTATCAAATGTCAGGGATTTGCCGATGACATTGTCTTTGTGACTTAGTCCAGTTGGGGCTATAAGTAACGAGTGACTGGTGTGAGGAGGCTGGACTCAGCCTAAACCCCACAAAAACGGTCATCGTCCCCTTAACTACACGTTATAAGTTACAGTGAATAAGGCAAAAAAGGCTATTAGGTAGCCTAGTTGAAACAAGTAAAGAGGTAAAATACCTCGGAGTCACATTTGACAGTAAATTAAACTTTTGCACCCATGTAGAGAATGTCATATCAAAGTGCTCTAGAGCACTGTATGCATGTCGCAACATAGCCGGCAAATCATGGGTACATCACCAAAGATAATAAGATGGCTATACCTAATGGTAGTAAGGCCCATGCTAACCTACGGAGTAATAGCGGGATAGGGCGCGGCTAATAACCGTGCAGAAACAGTTGACAAAACTGCAAAGAATGGCCTGCGTTTATGGGGGCTATGCGCACTTGCCCTACAATGGCCTTGGAAGCCTTAATGGAGCTCACGCCACTGCACCACACCATACGGCTCCAACAGAATGCAACGCTTATGCTTATGTTATGTCAGTTGAAGGATTTGGGGGCAATCACATCCTAAGCCACAAAGATGCCCAACTTCTGGCAGATGAACTTCATACATATTTGAGAGAAATTTCCATAAAATCTGACGGATCTCTCACAACACAGGGAACAGGAGTCCAAAGGACATAGAAACCCTCAACCCAACAAAGATTCTGACATTCGTGCAGGACCTGGAGTTGATGGAAGAGCTGTAGGCTCAGAAAGCGGGACAATAGCATTTATAGGTCGCAGTTCTGGTTCTCCCCATTTATAATAATAATAAATTATCGACCATTGAGTCGATATTTATCTTTATATTTTGACTTTCACCATTAATTAAACTTCTTAGTAACTCTAATTGCGAATTAAAATTCGGCTTAGTTGAAGTGGGCGTCATAAAACTTTCACCCTCATGTATAGATTTCTTATTTAAAGGTGTCAACATTGCACTTGGATCCTCAATTTTTGAGAAAAGTTTTTTTTATTATTTGAGCGTACTCTTTTTAGAACGATTTCCCTTAAGCGGATCATTAGGCGGATGATTTTTTCTATGGGCATTTGTCATTGATAAGATTTTCTGAAGTTCGAATTCATTTACACTAAGATTAAAAGTGGAAAGTGAACAATCAGATGAAGGTTCACATCCTATGAAAAGGAAGCAGATTAATATCTGTTCCTTCACTACAACGATGTTGGTTATGTTGCTTCTATTGCCGCTTACATTGGCACAATCGATAAACAGAACTCAATTCGGATCAAAACCTGGCATATTCTTTGAAAAAATTGGAACAACACAATTAGCAGTATCTGAAGGGACTTAAACCCCTTGGACTTAAAACCCTATTGGACCGATGTAGATACATTTTCAAGAGGCACTACAAAGATTGGCCAAATGTGTTCCAAAATCATTGACATACCTGCATGCAAAGGAATGTAAAATACTTACTCAAAGCGATTAAGCCATTTGGAAGATCAAATTAATAATGTGATAAAAGATGAGTCTCATTTCCATACTTTTCAGTGGTACATTATGCTGACGTCACAGCTTACGGCAATTGCTTGCAATCTTCAACGCATGCAGAGCGAGATCATTAATATACTGACTGATGTACGCCACAATACCATCAGCCATCTTCTAGTGTCACCTCGGCAGCTAAAGGATCAATTTAACAAGATAAGAGATAATTTAAAACCAGATCAAATGCTTCCGGCCACCCCAGAGAACATGCTCATGGCATACAAAACGGTGAATGCGGAAGGCACCGTAGTAGACAATCACGTTATAATAAAAATAACTTTGCCCTTGGTATCAACCTCAACATTGGATCTATACAATTTGGTACCTATACCAGCTACAGGCCAACATGGATTTCAAGTGTTAAAAATTCGAACACCTTTTATTGCAATCAATAATTATCGAGATAAATTTGTGGAATTGACTACGGAAGACATGGGAAACTGTCGTCAAAGATCCACAAATGATTTCATCTGCTACAGTAAACAATCACTGTTTTCTATCGACATGAGCTGCGAAATGCAACTCTTCCACAACAAAACAGATTCATCCTGCCAGATTGAAAATATCAATAAAATATTCATGTGCAAAAAATGTATGGGATGAACCGTTGGATATTTGCAACAAAAACTCCATTAAAATTCTCTGCAGTCTGTACCAATGGAACATCAGATATCCAGTTATATAATACTGGGCTACTGGCAGCAAAGGCTGGATGTACCATACGCAACTCATTAACAACCGTAACCAGTCAAAGCGTTATGGAAACATCATTGTTGACATCATATGCCCGATTTGGAGACATGGAGGACAACAAAGCAACCACCCAGCGACCGGATACTACAACTGCAAAATACAAGGAAGTCTTGGGCTACAATGAGCTTCACGAAATACAGAGGGACCTTATACCAAACAAACGTCTTCATCTACCACACAACATTCAAACAATCGAGCATCAGCATATTGCAATGTACATCGGATTATCATTTATGATGATCATGCTGGCAATTTACTGTATTAAAAAATGGTGCATAACAATTGGATCACCTCAGCAAGCCCAACCATCAACGGCGCCCAGATGTGAACATTCTGCTGCAAATCAACCATTCACCATTAGATTAAATGATGGTTGAATCTATATTCAACGGCCGGGAGGATGTTCGATTTCGTCAAGAGCAGAAAATCGTACGTTTCAGATAGCGCAGAGACTCAACAAATAAATATGCACCCGAACCATGGGCTGCGATTAGAAATGGGTTTGTGCATCATCTGTCGGACGGCCTGCAGTAAAACAGAGGGTACCAGACGCAGCATCATACATAAGATATCATTAAGACAAGCTATATATAAGCAGGTAGAGATTCTATTCATTGCTTAGGTCAAATTGTAAATAGAATAACTAGTCTTGTTCAAATATGAACATTGACTTATATAACACATGTTTAAGTATGAACACTAGCTTAAGTAAAATATTTTGTATTAAGTACTCAAGTGACAGCTGCATCCACTTGAGTACAGGATAAGTAAAAATAGACTAACAAAACAACCCTTGCATGGTTTAGAAATGTCTCCTGCGTAGAGACTAAGTAAGCATTCCTAGCTATATAAGGATATATAAGCCCAATTTGTTCCAAAGTACGATTGCGGCGACACTTTGTTACTGGTACATGAACTGGTAGCATACAAAAAATCATATTTCAGCATCCCAAAGAAGTGCTTGTTTCTTCTTATTCAGTGAGTGTCATAAAACTTCCACCCTCATGTACTGATTTCTTATTTAAAGGTATAGACATTGCACTTGGATCCTCATTTTTTGAGAAAAGTTTTTTTTATTATTTGAGTATACTTTTTAGAACGATTTCCCTTAAGCGGACCATTAGGCGGATGACTTTTTCTATGGGCATTGGTCTTTGATAAGATTTTCTGATATATATCCAAATCCGTATCATTATAACCTTTAAGATCTTTCAAGTAAATTAATGAAAATAATCCAGGAGTAAGATCACATTTTTCACCAGTTTCCTGTTCAATTTGCTTGTTGAAAACAGTTATTTTAGAACTACCCAATATAATTGGCCCACTTTTTTTAGTAGGTGCAAATGCTTTTTCTGACGTTCTAATTTATTTACACTAAGATTAAAGATATCATCAGTTATTTCTTTCGTTTGACTCTATTCTTCATTACTAATTGTATCAGCTTTATTATAACTCTCTTCGCTTGGTGCAAACGGAAAATCCTGTGTTCGAAACTCAGATATTCCAGTATCTATTGCATCATAATAATCAGTATAGTTTTCAGTCCTTTTAATTTCATCCTTAGCATTTGCTTGTCTTTCCGCTTCTTCTTTTTTTACTTTCATAAACTGATTTACAATTTCATTTCCACTAACGATTTGCTGAAGATGTTTTGTTAATGGCTTAAACGTTTCCTCCAATTGATATTCATTTGCGGCTCTACATAATTTAATGCTTTGAAATTTTCTTTTTAGTTTGCATCTTGTTTTTGTCAATTCTTTCAGTATATGCTCATCCATTTTAAGCTATTAAAATATCAGATATAAGCCGTTCAACTCCTTTGCATGCTGTTTCTGGTTTTCGATCGGTTTTACTGTTTTTCATGTGGTTTTTTATTGTTTATCATGTAGTTTTTACTGTTTATCATGTGGTTTATCGCGGTTTTTCGATCGGTTTTACTGTTTTTCATGTAGTTTTTTACTGTTTATCATGTGGTTTTACTCTGGTAGCTACTCTTACTCATGCATAAATTTTGTCTTTTTCTCACATGGTTTTTATTTTCTTTTTGTTTGAGTCCCATACCAAATTTTTTCTTGGCTTTCATTATATTGCTTACAAAATCAGCAGTGGCTCTTGCTCCAAGAGTACTATCATAGGCATTTACACGCTCCCACGCTCTCAGCCAAAATTGAATCAGCTATATGACGATTTCCTAAATCTTTATCTTTATATGCTATATCGTGTTCCCTACAAGCAGCTTCTAATGGATTTATTCCCTTCTCGCCTCTTTCCAAACGATTTTCCAGCTTTGTTCCTGGACCGTAAAACTGATAACCTGGCATATGTAGCTCAATTGGGAGTGAGTTGATTATTTTATCAATAAGACCTATACCTCGATAGAGCTTTGTTCTGCTACTAGTAGTTTTATAAAAAAACAGACAAAAGCTGATTATTACCCAATTCAATTAGAGAGTAGTAGAGAACTGGGGATTCTATGAGAGGAAGTCGTAAATCTTTTTTTTAAAACTCTTGAATTTCAATTTTCTAATTATAGCACTTAATATTTCTTTTTGGGTGGAGGATGACAAGTGTGTGACCTTTTTTTTTTTTTTAGAAAAATTTGTGGTTTTGGGTCACGTACGTGACATTTCTGATCGAAGGGTTATGATTTATGGATGATCCCTTTTTTTATTGGGGCTTGGATTGAGGTGATCACTTCCGCACTTGCGTGTGCGTACGTTTTCTAAGGAGGAGAGTGTGAGCTAGGCGTGTAACCTGTAACCTGTGTATTATGTAAGTGTATTATTATTATTAATATTCATATTGTTGAACCTCTTTCGTAGGCTAGTGTATTGAAATATTAGACGATCCAGTTTTCTTTTATATGATACAAAGTAGTAACAAGCACAAGTATCAACTCATTCTGTTGCATCATTCGAGGACCTTGATTTCATAAGAATATAGTTTTCATAATCTAAGAAATATTCTCGGTATTCCTCCATCAGTTTGGCGTGCTCAGGCAAAAGCATATCCTCAAACTCCTTGAGGAAATCATCAATTTTCCTCACATTTGTTTTAATTCCAAAATTCGTAATTAGACCCATAATGTCGTTCATTCTTCAAAAGCAGAAATGCAACTAAAGAATTTTTTTACTTTATTTTAAAGAGCCTATACTTGTGTCACTTTTTTTTGTAATACATGTCTATCTATACCGGTTTACATCTTTATTTCTTTTCCCATCTTTCTTGAAATTTCAAAACATTAACGAGTTAGGTCAATTTCTGCTTCATGTCCATAAGATGCACCTAAATCTAAAAGTTTTACACCACATTTTCCCATCTTTGAACATTTAGGGATAATGTAATTATTATATATATTCCAAATTTGATTTTTAAGCAGCGTGTTCCAATATAAGAATGATGTGAAAAATATCCCTAATCTTATGAAGGCTCACAATGACTCACTATCAAATTCAATTTTATTACCTTATTGATTTAAAACCTTAACTAGATATATTATATGTTAATAATTGAAGCCATTCCTATTTTCCAAATCCAATTAAATTGCGCTTATGTTGCTGCATCCAAACCATTGGTTAAATCGTCTCGTTGTTGAAATGACACACTTTAATTTTAATTGTAGATTAACAAAATACTCAAATCCAAAAATGATTTCATGATCTTGTATTTTTCTCGAATTTCTAGATTTTCTTAGCTGAAGTTTGTCCATATTGATTGAAAAGTTGACTCAAACTAACTTGAAATTGAATTGTTAGCGCTATTTAAGGTGAAGAGTCTAGATCATGATTCTCAGTACATTATTTACATTAAACACAAAATGATTAAGATAGACAGAAACTAGTGTCTTCTTCTTGACTTCCAGTATATATTTGGAAATGAGAAACAATTTTTATAAAAGAATTGACCTTTATGCAAGCTGGATCAACTATACCGAATTTTTACAACTTCAAGCCTCCCTATGACATAAAAGAGCTGAATGAAATAACTAGAAAAACCATAAAAATAACTAAACAGTATGTTGATGCATTGGATTGGAGTGATGGAGACATTTCTTATTTAAGCCTTTGATTATATATTAAGTCCATTAAATACTTTCACTTCAGTTATTGTTCGTGGTAGAGCTAAGAAAATAATAAAATAAAATAATAAAATAATAATAATATTAAACTACAAAATTAGTTGATTTAGAACTAGATCAAAGTTTAAGTCACTTTCAAAACTTTTTCACAAATTGTAGAATACATAGGAAAATAACAAACCAATGTGCTCTAAATAATTTATTTGAATTTTTTCTAATCTTAAAAAGCTCTAATATTAGAATATATGGAAATTAAATTCTGTTCACACCATTATGTTCCTAATAATAATAAACATATTGAATTATAAATTTGGAATTTTTTCTTTATTCATTTTAGCCATTGGATCTACATCACACTTAGATTAAAGTTTATAATAAAATCTAATACAACTCGAGCGTTTCTTAAGGCACATACACCTTTATTTGAATGTGACCCACAGTCGGAGAAAACATTAAATTTTAGCTCATCTAATCGTGGACATTAAAATTCTCATTACACACGTCTTTAGATACTTTTCAAGAAACTTTTTCTTTTGTATCTCCCTTAGTGATTACTCTCATAAAGATAATTTCTGACTTTTAAAAAGCTTTCATTTCCATCATTCCAACAGAGATTGTGTTGATTTCTAGTTAACCATATTGCCGTTTTACGGGCCTTCTTAGTTAATCTGAGAAAATCATATGGTGGTTTTATAAGGCAATGAATGGTGGTTTTATAAGGTAATGAACGTCTTGCTAATATCCATGCTTGAAAACTAGGGCACTTTTTTAAATATAAAATAGTTGTTATTTCCATAAAATCCTTGAATGTCAACAACTACTTGATTCTCCATCAAATTTATTTAAACAATGCGCTGAACTAATCCCGTTAATGGTGAATACTCAACTAACCGATCATGCAAAAGTAGACAATATACTTTAGTGTTTCTCAGACTAGCACTATCCACCTATATGGAAACTCTGATTTCGATCGGGCCAGTTTTTACATCTCATTCTGATGTGTTAGATCTATAACAATAATTGGTGCTTTTTCTTTGAATTCCTTTAGTGTTAACAAGGGTTCAGACTGCATCATATGTAATATTAGATATATTTAATTTGTACATATTACTTTAAATTTTACTATGATATACATCATCAATATTTTTAGATGAGTAGAATTAGTTCATGTTTACAATTTAGTAAGACTTTATTTAGTCTTCACAAAATCCAAGCAGGGTTTTAAGAGGAATAGAGAAATTAAAATATCCATCATTTGCCAGTTTTTTTTCGTTTCCATTAAACCAACCAGAATTCTCAAGGATGCGACTTTCAGGCTTATTCAAGGAAGTTTAATTTTTAAGGTGGTTGAAGTACCAACAAACCTAGTTCGATCAATTTCAATTCCAATCAACTCATTTTAAACCTCATCAAAAAAATAGCTCATACAATTGTTTTTTAATTTGTAGGCGTGTTGTTAGCGAAAGAAATCGAACAATCAGTATTAATAAAACTCTCGCTCGGGACTACATATAAGTCCTGATTTTGGATTGTGATTCTAACTTCATCATTGCTCTTAAATGATTGGAGATAGGGAGAGTAGCTAGGATATTCTTTTTGGTTATATTCTCATCCGAATAGGGTTTCTCTCGATCAGGTAACAAATTAGTCATTGTTCTCTTATTTTTAGACCCAATGACTTTAAAAACAATTTGTTCTCGGTTGTGAGTGTTGTCCTTAACGATCTTCTTTCTTCTGCAGTATAACTCAGTGTTTGATGATGGAGGATAACATACATTTTTATTGTAAATAATCATTTTTGATGTCTTAAATGTAAGCGAAGTGTAACACTTTCATTACGTAAGTTAACAAAATGACCGTCCAGATTAACAATCCATATTATTATTGAGTGTATCTCTCTCGTGTTCAATAGGAAATTGATTCTGCGTTAACTTACGATCCGCTTACAATATTACATTCTATCCGAATTGTATTTACTTTTAAAATATCCACAGGCTGGTCTGAGATGTGAACAGAATTCGGCTTTAATATATTTTTATTAAACCCGAATAATTGACTAATTGTATTCCTTTTATTAAAATATATAGCTTGTTCCTTAGTTTAAATTATTGCTTGAAGCGTTTTGTTGTTACTTTCGATAATAGGATGTTTTAATTTGTCTGATTCTTTTTCCTCCATTTTCTCAATAATAATATTACTTATATCACTAAGCTCGTATGATCCAACAGGTATCTCAAAAACATGTTCTCCAATATGAAATAAATTATTATCATGATTGATGCTGAAATAAATACATTCGACATTTCATCTATCACTGAAAATTCAGAGTCTGGATACATTCTCGAGGCAGATCTTTTGTATCCAAACTCTCTTCATGATTATCAAATGAAAAGTCTACTCCGGAGGCTAAAGTTCAAAAGCTTCTTGCTGATCTATTATCATTATAGAAATCTTCATCATTGTTTAAGAAATGGTCCAATTAAATCAAAAGAAATTCATAAGATTTTGGAATTTAATCACTCTCCAAGACTTTAAAAGTTTTGTAATATGGCAGAGTTAAACGCAGAGTTTTTTTTTTTTGTGATTTTTTTTTGTTATGGTCTCTTTTACACCAGAATAGATCATCATACTCCTGGCCATCTCAACCAGCGTGCGATTTGCGCGTTCTGCAACGCCATTTTCCGATAAGAATTGATTGAATTCACGACTCACATACTCTTGACCGTTATCGCTGCGGATTGCTTTCAGCTTATTACATTACGCATTGTCTTTCGGCAAACACTACAAAGTCTTTAAATGCTTTCAGTATTTCGTCCCGCGCCTTCAAGAAATACACAAAAGTATAACGGGAATAATCGTCGATGAATGTTGCAAAGTACCGTGCCTTTCCGGCAGACGTCGTGTTGATTGGTCCGCATATGTCTGAATGCACAAGACTTAACACTTCTTTTGCGCGATTCTCTGATGCCCTTGGAAACGATCCAACGCATATTTTGCTTTTTGCGCAAGTTTCGCTCACAGCGCCTTGCAAGTCTGTTTTTCTTGATCGATTTCAAACCGTGCACGATCTCATCACTTGCCATTTTCTTTAAACTTGCCATATTTAGGTGACCTAGACGATTATGCCACTTCCATAATTCACTGCAGCTTGCATTTGACTACATACACTTTTCCATTTTTGCTTCAATCATAAATAAGCCATTACTTTAGTAGCCTGCAGTATTGTCACATTTTCATTGCCTTTTATTATGGGTCTCTCTCTCTCTCTCAAACAAACTTATCCCCTTTTGTCACGACTTTTAAAACAGAAATAAAGTTTTTTTGCAATTCTCTAACGTACAAAACGTTTTTTAATTCAATGCTCTTATGAAATTATCTCCAGCTAGAAGAATTTTTTCCTTGTGCTCTTTAAAGTCGACAAACAACGATTTATCACAACACATGTGAGCGGTGGCGCCACTGTCCAGTCACCACATCGATTTTGTCAGTTTACTGTTATTCTGCATATTTGCGATTATAGCATACGATCGTTTTGCGTCGTTGCTTTTTTTTGTCCTTTTTTTTTCTTTCATTACAGTGCGCAATAAAATGACCCTCACGTCCACTTTTTGTTACGCGTAGCACCGTTATTCAATTGCACATTTCTTCTGCTTCCTCTGATATTCTCTTGGACGTTTCTGCTTCCTCTGATATTCGCGCGCGATATTCTTTGTGTCTCGCTTTCTTCAATAATTTTGATTTTAAGATCCGATAATAATGGCAACTGATCTCTCGTTTCAATCGCGACGACAAAATTTTCAAAACTTTTTCTAATTCCCGACAGCAACACAATTGTCAAAACGTCTTCAGAAACTTCCATATCAAATACCTTTATCTTGTCCACTAAATCGGAAAATTCATGTAAGAAACTGTGTCAAACTTAACCGAAGCAATTTTCGAAAGCACTTCATTTTCGTGGCAGGTCCACGTGGCTGATACACGCCGGAGAGCGTATCCCAAGCTTCTTTTGCCGAAACGCAGTCCTTTGCAAAAATTAGCTTTGACTCTCTTAAGCCCAGCATTATGCTTGATAATGCCTTTTCGTCAAGCATATTAAATTCAGCTTTTTCAGCCAGAGTTGCATTTTCCGATTTCACAATTCTTCCACAGACAATTGGCCATTGGTCAATTTGCACCAGCACACTTTTCATGTGCAATGACCACGCCGCATAGTTTTCGCCATCCAACTTTTTAATGGCATATAATCCTAGTCCACTCATGTTTATTATCGCACACAGCAAATAAAAATAATAAACACTACTTTTCTTGGCTCACACTACTCCTGGGCCCATAACCTGTTGTAATATGGCAGAGTTCAAACGAAGAGTTAAACGCAGTTTGTGATTATAAATGGTATTTATTATGCGCGAGTGCGTCTTTACTTGCGTAATAATTGTGAGCAACTGACAAATAGAATGCGGAAAGTTAAACACAATACATGTGTGACCATAGCTTAAATATTAATCGATGTAGCGATATTAAAATTTTTTTAAAAAGACTAGCAGATTATTCCTCCGCCGCAATCAGCGCCCGCATGCATTTCAAATGTGGTTCTACCTAATTTAATGCTTTGAAATTTTCTTTTAACGGCTTCCACCGCTAATTCCATTGGAAAGGAATGATCTAATGGGAATAACGAATAAGAAGCTCAAAAAACAGTATGATTAAATCGAGGTGATTGAACTCACAGAGGAGGGAGAACGAATGATGCCCAACTTCGCGGAGCCTCTAAATGAAAAGGACGAAATCGAAGTAATTGACCTTACAGAGGAGGGGAAAATAAGGGTGCCCACCTTCGCGGAGTCTCTTGATGAAGAGCAGGACATCGATGTGATAGACCTTACAAAGGAGAAGGAAATAATGGAGCCCCCTTTTGTGGAACTGCCTGATGAAGAGCCTAACAGAGATGAAAGGGAATGTTTGTGTATATTATGAGGGAAGTATTCAGTACATAAACTGACTACTAAAGGTCGTCGCAACTAGCACTTGAACTAGTTGGACTGTGGAGAGTGATGTCCTTCGTTGCGCTCAGTAAATGCGATGGTAGAAATGAATGTAGACCTCTAATGATATTGAGGCTATGAAGAACACTGACTTTATTGAGTAAAAATTAATGTTTTATATACAAAATTCTTAGACGATAATGTTTGCTTAGGACTAGTTATGCTATTTACGAGTTGACCTAAACAATCAATAGTTATCTATGGGTCATGTTTTAATGTTATCTTATTTACGACGCTGCTACGAGATAGTATCACAATCTGCTAACTGCAGGCCGCTCGGCAGATGGTGTGAAAATATTTCTAATTACAACCCATGGATTGGGTGTATCCTATTTGCTGTGTTTCTGCGCTATCTGTAGTTACTAAATGGCTTATGATTAAATACGTATTAATTTATATATACATATATATAATTATATATTTGGGCGTTGAGAATACACCAATTGAAAGTCCGACAAGCTTTCAGTGTAGGGTATGTTGCTGAGTCGTTGGCGTTTTCCACTGTTGCTTTGTCGTTATCTTCGAAGTGTGGTGTCGTTGCTGCACTATTCTTATATTTGATTATTAGTTGTTTTGGTACATTTTTTGAATTTGAACAAGGAATAGCTTATTATTACTATTGACAATATTGTCACTAATGTTAAGCTTATGATTAACAAGGTATTGTTAGTTCTTGTATGTACTCTTATGAGTTCTTTAAGTTCGTACTGTGAGGAGCCATATAGCCGTGGCAAATAAATGTATATAGAATATACATTTATGCTATATGCGCCCCTCACAGTAACTGCATATCAGACCGAAATCCGGCCCTGATTGCAGTTGCGGCGAATTCGCTCTTTTTCGAACTCTCTTTCAACGTGCAGGTGGTCAGCAATGTGAGCGTGTCTGGCGCCCTCGTCATACAGGACAAGCGCCGTTATAGTGTGAGGAGTTTGGCGAGCGCAATCTCACACTAACGACAGACATTGGCTGACGCCAGCAGAACAGAGTGGAAAATTACCAAAAATCACGCCACCACGCCGATCGCGTGATACAGTCGCGACAAAAGGTTGCGAGGGAAGACAATAAGAAGGTCGTCGCAGCACAAAACGCGGTCTGTCGGTCAACAAGAAAAGACAAAGCGCGGTCGGTCAACAAGAAAGACAAGGTCAGTCGGTCGACCAGGAAAGGGTCAGTCGGTCAACCAAATAAGACAACGTCAGTCGGTCAACAAGAAAAAGCGCAGTCGGTCAACAAGTGAAGAAAAGCACGCGCAATTGGTTAGCGCACGGTACTTACAATCAGTATACAGTGAATAAAAATCCAGAGACGACGCCGGGGGAACAACGAGGGACTCGACGCCGGGGGAACAACGAGGGACTCGACGCCGAGGGAACATCGAGGGATAATGCGGGACATTGAGGTTCCGAAGTCGGGTGAGAAGAGTGAGCGGAGTGCCGAGCGAAATCCGCAAGAGCTCAGCGACGTGAGTGCGGCAAACAATGTGCTCTGACAACGCGAGTACGTGCGAAATCCTGGCGGTAGCCGGAGGGCCGTACGTTTGCAGCTGTCACACAGGTGGGAGCCTTAAACTCGCCTAGCTAGTGAGCGGAGTGCCTGGAGCCAACTCGTTGCGAACAAGATCGCTCGTCGAAACCGACCAGGGGCTTCAGTGGACGGCTGTTAAACCTCGAGAACACCGGCGAGGGACAGCAAGTCTACTAACATATATAAAGCACTGGGTTAATTGGCCGCTTCGCACAAATAAAAATTTGTTGCACGAACCCACAGCTCGGCTGAGGTTAAGCCCGGCCGAAAGAAGCAGAAAGGCTCGTTACAGTACGAATGCTAACGGCTCTGTTTTAGTTATATTATTACTTATATAAACGGTTTGTGTAAAATCAGATATTAAATTTGGGTTTCTTGATTTTTTTGCTTTTGTGAATTTACATTTAACTTTCGTTTGTTTCATATTTATTTTCTTTTTGAACTTATTTTTGTTATTAAACTAAACACATTTTGTTAGAGGATGTCTGTTCTCTTTTCTCGTTGTTTTTATTTTTCTTCCTTTTTTCATAGTTTTTTTTCTTTGTTGCGTTCGTAATTCCATTTGTTTCATACGCTGCTCTTAAAACGTTTGTTGTGAAATATTGATATTTTCCTAACTTGTCTAATGTTTCGTCCATTACTGGTATGGGATATTTATCGCTAACTGTTTTTTCGTTAGGGCTTCGATAGTCTACGACTATTCTCTATTTCTTTTCTCTTGATGCATCTTCTTCGTTTATTTGCCTGCTAACTTCCTCATCATAGCTTTGAGGATATTTATAAGGTTTCCTATAACAAGGTCCTCATTTTTTGTATTGATAGCGTGTTATATAGTATTTGTGAAAGTCAAATTGTCACTCTCTTTATACTGAATGTCGCTAAATTCAAACAAAACTTTTGTTAACTTCGATTTTTCCTCCTTATTTAGATGTTCTAATCTAAATTGATTGCCTTCAACTAGTTCGTTTTCTAGTGCGTATGCTGTATGTATGTCTTTTGTTAGTGGTGGGTCTTTGTATTCTTCTTCCTTGGTTTCGTTATTGTATTTAAATAAAAATTGAAAATCATTAAGTTTAACAAATTCGTCTTCGTAGTTGATCTCGCTTCTACAATCCTTAAGGAACGTTCGGCCTAAGAGGAGTCAAAATTTTTGGAAAAATTATGTATGTAAAATTTCTGATCTGTCGGACAAAGCTTGCTAGGGGCTAATGATATGCTGGTATTCAACTTATGGTTTGACAAGTAATATTTTCTTTGGAAGTTTTTAAGTTAATGAAATTTTTATTCATTAAATTTACTGATGAACCTGTATCTATTAAGCATCGCAAATGTTGGTTATTCATGACTATTCTTATGAATGGGATTTGAATGAACATAGAACCATTTCCAAGGCTGTTAGCTGAAAATTTTCAGTCCAGTCCATTTTCGATTGTCCACTGTTACTAGGTCTGTGTCTGTATGGATTGGTTAGGTGGTCTGGTATTATTACGATCTGATTGGTAATTAATCGGGTTTTGCATTCTGCCTTGATTTAATTTTTGTTGAAATTTATTATACAATGGTTCGTTAACCATTGGATCATTTTGTGAATACTGATTTCTATTAAAATTTTGTTGGTTCTTGAATTCCGATTATAATTTGGATGACGTTATCGTTTTGGCTTCGTCGAGCGCGAACGCGTATTTTGGTGACTGTGACAATTTTTTGCTTTATAAGCATTTCTAAGCATTTCTAATGGACAAGACCACTCCAGTTAGTGGCAACATTAATTATAATATTAATGCAGTTAAATTTGTAACAATATTATCGTGTTTAAATTGTTAAATTGTGTTTAATTCTCACAAAATAAGACTGTGAACTTATGCCAAATTCCATTCCAAAAAAAAGAATAACGGTACTTGCCCATGCACCGTTAGCGGCCTGCGGTTCGCTCTCTAGAGTAGATACGAACGACGCGCGCAGCTGGTCCGCCAGCTGCAGAGCATCGGCAATTGTGCGTGTGAGTGTTTGGGTTACTCTCTCTCGCGATTTGTAACTTTGACGCTCGTGAGCAGTTGTGCTGGTGCACGTGGCCCTTGCTTAGTGTGATTTGTGTGTGCGCCGCCACCACTCTGGTAGAGTGTGTGCGCTTGGTGCGCTCAAATTTTGCACAAATATGAGCAACACCCCCATACCGCCACACCCGGCGTCGCGCCTGATACTGCAGCTGCAGTTTTTTGGTGCTCGCCTTCTCTTGCCAGGCAGACCAGCGAACTCCGTTATGATCTGCGCTCTCGCTCTGAAAGCAGTAACAACAACACGTTCATGAAATTCTCGCATACACGCTAAAACATCGAGCTCAATTGACCACATATAGGGCAGAGAAGACTACAGTTGTGCCTACTTCGCCAATTTATCCGTCGATTACAGACGATAAAGACCCAAAGCTAAGCGCTGACGCTGAGATACGCGATTGTTCTCAGGCAAATACTGGCAACGCGGAACCACAGCCTACAAAGCCTTCCAAGCCCCCTCCACTTATTGCTGAGGGCATTACCAACGTTGTTGGACTGCTTGAAGCACTAAATGCTGTCACGCCCCCTGACAGCTTTATGCTTAAATGCAGTGGTGGAGGTACGGTGAGAGTTATGCCCAGTGGTATTGACTCTTACAGGGCAATCCAAAGACTTTTCACTGAGAAGCGAATACCTTTTCACTCCTACCAAATAAAGGAGGATAGAGGTTTCCGAGTGGTGATCAGGGGACTGCATCCATCGCTGCAGAAAATTGAATTCCTCAGAGATGAGCTGGCCAGAACTGGGCACACAGTGCGTGGTGTCCAAACCATCACTAGTCGTGTTACAAAGAAGGAGCTAAACCTTTGTTATTTGGAGTTGGAGCCGGCTGCAAATAACAAAGAGATATACAACCTTCGCTCCATTTCTCAGGTGCGCATTTCTGTTGAATGCCCTGATAGACATTTGGACATCCCTCAGTGCCACCGCTGCCAGGAATTTGGCCACACTACAAAATATTGTCAAAAACAGCATCGCTGCGTAAAGTGTGGTTCTGCACATGCTAGTCAGGTGTGCGAAAAACCATTGGATGCTGACCCTAAATGTGCCAACTGCGGTGGAACCCATCCAGCAAGCTGGAAAGGATGCCCAGCCTATCAGCGCGTTGCCAAGGGAAGGAAGCTTGTGGCTCAGTCCGAAAGGCCGACTCAATATTTACAAAAGTCGCGCCCAAGAAGCCCGGCTCCTTTACGCAATGCACAATTCTCTTATGCTGATGCCGCCAGACTGCAAACGGCTCCTCAGCTCATTCAGCAACTTGGGAAATTGTCACAGCAGCAGCGTCACCCTCAGCAGCAGCGTCACCATCAGCAGCAGCTTCACCAACAACAACAGCCACAACCTCAGCACCGCCAGCAGCCGCAGCACCTGCAGCAGCACAGAACAACCTTTGCCGCCTAAACAAGATGCTCCGCAGGTTCCTGAGCAACAGCGGACAAGGAAAAAGCGACGACCTAAGGTTCGCCAGATGCCAGAGAAACGCCAGCAGCAGCAGAGTCACCATCAGCAGCAGCTTATTCAAGAACAACAGCCACAACTTCAGCACGCCAGCAGCTGCAACAGCAACAGCAACAGCACATGCAGCAAGAGCATCAACAGCAACTAAGCCATCAACAACAACACCAGCTGCATTTGCGTCAACAACATCAGCAGCCCTCACAGGATCAATATCAGCTAGTGCAACAGCCTTACCTGTATTATCATCACGCCAATCCCCAGCTTGACAGTCTTATGTCAAAATTCGACAAGTTAAGTGAGACAATGATGGCCATGATGAGCCTGTTGCACGCTGTACTTGCCAATAAATGATCCAAATTGGGATGCGCGTTGGCGTATGGAATGCCAACGGCCTTGCAAATAACGCCAATGAGTTGGAGTTGTTTATTCACCGCCATCAAATAGATGTAATGTTGGTCTGTGAGACTCACTACTGCTCCAGATCACACTATAGGCTACCAGGCTACGATATCCACCTAGCCAATCATCCGTCGGATCGCATGCGTGGTGGAGCAGCAGTGATCATAAAATCTTCTCTGCAACATCATGCGCTGACTCCCATAAGTTGGCTCTGCGCACAATGTGCTGCCGTTAAAGTCTCTAGTGATCAAGGCGAAGTAGTCCTAGCGGCTGTCTATTGTCCACCACGTTTTGTGTGGGCATTAGAAGACTTTAAATTTCTCTTCGAAGAGCTTGGCCCCAAGTTCCTGATTGCTGGGGACTGGAATGCTCAACACCATCTCTGGGGTGCTGCTTTGGACACTCGCCGTGGGATTGCGCGGCGGCGGAATACTCCATGCTTGGCCAACTTCCTTGTTCGCCTCCCAGTCCAGCTCAGCCTTTTTTAAAAACTGAGATTTTGGATCTGGTAAGGCACAAGAGAGCACTGCGTCGCCAATATATGCGCTCACGCAATCCTTTGGATCTAAGGGACTTTAGGCGGGCTGCGTACGAGCTGCGAAAGTTGCTTTTTGACACTAAGAGCCAATATTTTCAGAATATGCTCCGCAATGCCGATCCCAATAAGAATCATGGATTAAATTTGTGGAAGGCAACGCGTTGTGTCAAGCGGCAGCCACTCAGACGGATCCCCATTATGCGACCGGACAACACTTGGTGTCGATCGGATGCAGAGATTGCATCGGCATTTGCGGATGAGCTGCAAGGCCGGTTCACGCCTTTTACGCTTGCGTCACCCAGTCAGGTACAGGATACAGAGGCATTTTTAAATGCAGATCTCGATCCTGTACAACCGATCACACCTATCGCCCCTAGTGAGGTCCGCTTGCAGATTCGCAAGCTAAAGACCACGAAAGCCCCTGGCTATGATGGCGTCGATGGTAGAGTTGCTAAGGCCCTCCCCGAGAAAGGAGTGATGTTCTTAGTGCTACTCTTTAACTCCATGGTTCGCATCCACCACTTCCCCACTCTGTGGAAGTGTGCTGTTATTACGATGATTCCGAAACCTGGCAAGCCGGATAATCTTGTCTCGTCATATCGACCGATAAGCTTGCTGTCCACTTTCTCCAAGATATTTGAAAAAATATTTCTTGGAAGATTGTCGGCAGTAAGTGGCTTCCAGAGTGCCATTCCTGATCATCAGTTTGGCTTTAGGCATCACCATGGTACACCAGAGCAAGTTCATCGAGTAGTACAGCATATCCTCGAGGCCTTGGAAAATAAGCAGTACAGCTCTGCCGTATTCCTGGATATCCAGCAAGCGTTTGATCGCGTATGGCATGATGGCCTGCTTTTTAAGCTTAAGTCCCTACTACCATCGGCGCAGTATTTACTGCTCAGGTCTTACCTGCTTGGCCGTTCTTTTATGGTTGAAGTTAGGGGAGAGCGATCAAACATCCGCCCCATCAGAGCGGGTGTACCGCAGGGTAGTGTCCTCGGACCTGCCCTGTACACTTTGTACACTGCGGACTTGCCGATTCCGGTAGCCGGAAACACGCTGCTTGCCACTTACGCGGATGACACTGTGTTCCTTGCTAACTCCTCCACTGCTTGGAGAGCAGCAGCGGTTACGCAGAGGTTCTTGGATGGTTTTAGTACCTGGGCCAACCGGTGGAACATCTGCGTCAATGAGAACAAGTCTCAGCACTGTACGTTTGCGCTCAGGAGTGGTAACTGTCCAACAGTCCGACTCAACAGCACGGTCATACCTCAGGAGAACCATGTTCGCTACCTGGGTATGTATCTGGACAGGAAACTTACCTGGCGCAAACACATACAGATCACGGCAGCAGCGTGTAGATCCAAAAGGGCGAAACTCAACTGGTTGCTGAAGTCATCCAGCAAACTCAGCTTGAGCAACAAGCTGCTGGTGTACAGGAGCATCATCGTGCCCACATGGACATATGGGATTCCATTTTGGGGCACAGCAGCAAAATCGTGGATTAATCCAATCCAAGTCCTGCAGAACAAGGTGCTAAGAGACATCTCTGGTGCTCCACCTTATGTGAGCAATATGACGCTGCACAACGACTTCTGTGTACCAACAGTCATAAGTCAAATAAACTGCCATACAAGTCGTTACAATGACCGGTTGCATAACCATGTCAACCCTTTGGCTTGTTCAATAGGGTTAAACACAACCCGCAGACGCTTAAAGCGCTTACACACCAGCGACCTCTGGACAGCTGGCCGTTAATTGTAACTTAATATGCAACAAGTGTTTTATCTAATATTGAATTAATGTTACGTAATTTTGTAATATTCTAAAACCAATTATTTGTTTATGTTATTTAATTTAAATTCCTGCTATTATGTATACTATCTCCAAAACAATATTTTATAACCTTTCAATAGGTTGATCAATATTAAATTAAATTGCTACATTAAAAAAAAAAATAATTTGGATGAAAATTTTCTTGTGTTTTTGGGTAATATTGGTTATTACCTTTATTGTAATATGTATTATTTAGAGATTTTATTTTTTCAGGTAAGCGGTCCTCGTACAACCCTAATTCTTGGGCTACTGCTTTCAGTTTATCAGTTGTGGAATTGTCGTATTTTGCTGACTGCATATATAATCTGTCCGGTAGTCTCTTATTTATTACGTTCCTAACTCTATTATTTAATGCATTAGTATGACAATGTCTTATTTTCTGAATTATTTTCTATTACTAATTTATTTATTATTACAAATGATTTGTGCTCGAGTTCTTTGAGGAACTTACGAAGACTTCCTCCATAATATGTGTTGTACACTCTTCTGAGTGTTGTCCAGTCTCCCGGTAAGTGTCTGAGTGATGTTTTCATCGCGTCGCCATGAAGCTGCATCTGGATTGCGCTGTACAGTATGAGTTTTTGGCGCGCATCACTGGTTGGGTAGAGTTCCATGATGAAATCAATCCGTCCGATAAAGCCGCTCAGTTCACCCGTTTCTCCACCGAAGGTGAGTACTTGGCGGATTTGCCCGAGTGCCTGGTTTAATGAGTCCGACGTCTTTACGTGTCACTTGTTGAAATATCTTTTTTTTTAGTTGTCGTTTGTTTGTTCTAAATATGTTTCTTTCACTTTTGCTTTGTTTATTTATAATTTGTTTGTTACGCTTTCACATTACTGTTGGATTGTTTTTTTTTTTGTAAAAAAAATTTTAAAGGATCACGGGGACCTTATGCGGATAACAGTTTCGCAAAACACCAGTACGTTTTCCTGAAAGGAATACGACGTTTCACAATATTTCACTATTATCCTACCGGCTGCGCCAATTATATATTTCGGCGTTGAGAATACACCAATTGAAAGTCCGACAACGTTTTGTAGGTAAATAAACCATTCATTTATTTTTTAAAATCACGTCTTCTCGGTTTGATGTACCAAACGTATCTCCACTTATGCTAGTTGTTTAATCTGTATGGAAACCTCGCATTTGCCTGCGGTGCGGTGAAACGGGGCCTTGCGATCTATCGGTGCGGTGAAACGGGGCCTTGCACTATTTCTGTGCGGTGAAGCGGGGCCTTGCGCCGCGAACTCGTACGGTGTAACGGGGCCTTGCGATATTTCGGTGCGGTGAAGCGGGGCCTTGCACTATTTCTGTGTGGTGTTGTTTGTGTGGCTTTGACATCTGAATGTCACTATATATATATGTTGATCGGTGATCAACCATCATCTAGATCCAGTGTGAATCGTCTTGGGGATGCTGATGGCACGGGTGTAGTGGCATTCTCATTCCTTGTAGCTGCTGGTTGTAAGGTCCAAAGGCGTTGCTTCCAAAGTGTATAGGAAAGTAGCACAAGGACGGATGCCACTAAAGCAGCATAAGCGGCGATATGTTGATGTTGTATTGGACTTATTTGGTCGGGCAGCTCTTGTTTTGAGTGTGTTCAATTTTAGCTGCAAGTCATCCAGTTCCTTATCTTCTTGTACATTGTTCTCTGATATGTTGAGTTTCGTAAAAGGTCCTTGAATGGTGTTTGGCTTGATTATGTTGCCAAAATGAGCATAGCCCTTTCTCACTTGACTTATAATGGTGTTGAACGTACTGATGCTAATTTCTGAGTTGCGTGCTGTACAACCTGATGACACGTTAGTAGTCCGGTGTCCTTTAGTTGTATAGTAGACGGGGTTCCGTTGCATACGGCTTGTAGTTCCATTGCAGAATGCGTTGCAAAGATCCAATTATTGGGACTGGTGTGTTTTTGACCATACCATTTTGGTTGTTTTATGAGTTACTTGACACGTCGTTGGTGTTTTGTTGTTAAACAGTTGAAACTCACACCGATTGTTAACATTAAACATAGCTTGATGGTCAAAGCATATGTATTCTTCATTTGGTAATGTTCGGCAGCGTTGCAGATCATCTGTTGAGTCCCATGAATTGATCCCTGTGGTTGTTTACAGCTATAATAGGTGTCTTAAGCTCAAAGAGTCGCCAGCTTGTAGAGTCCCACATTGGAATCGGCACAATATTGAAACAGTTCTAATATTGATGTTGACACTAGTGGTAGTCTTATTTTAAATATTACATGAGTGTCGGTGACTGTGCCTTCTGCTCGCATAATTCTGTACAGATGGATCACGTTAGATGATGTCACTGGTGGCATTTGATCTGGCGGCAAATGATCCCGTATTTGATCCAATTGTTCCTTTAATTGATCGGGAGAAATCAATATTGGGCTTATTGTACGGTGACGAATTCCAGTAAGTACGTCCACTATTTCTGATTGCATGCGTTGAAGGCTAGCTGCTAACAGTGTTAATTGAGCTTGAGATGTGGACCAGTGTATTTTCCTCTGGTTTGGCTAATGATAGCAACTTGCTGTTCAAGTAGTCTTAGTCGCTTGTCAGATGCAGATCTTGTCTTCTTGACAATGTGAATGGTTCGAATCAAGTACTGAAGTTTAATTCTTCAGTAATGTCAGTAAAAATTCTTCGTTTGTTTTTACTTCCTCTATCACCTTGGTCATTTTATTAGCGTAGTCCGAGTCTAATACTCCGAATAGACTGTTCGCATGTTACCCACTGCATCAAATGGGGACCGGCGATTTCGTGTATAGTTGCATAAGTGAATTTGTCATTTGTAATTCATCATACACGTGGACGATATAGTGATCTATCATTTAATTCTGGGCATGTGTAATTGAATTCGTCTATGCCTGCATTAAATGTTTTCATATCTCGCCAGTATGGTTCCAATTCATAGTATATTACCATGGTCCAGTCGGAAACTGCTCTCTTCGTTGTTCCAATTTTTTCATAGTAGATTCCAAGCTTTGTGTCGAACCGTGTCACAGATACTGAATCTGTCAGTACCAAGGGTAGCATAAAGAGCAGGATTAATAAAGTCGAGGTTATGGTTGGCGACATTAGCCGTTTTCGTTGAACGGGTGGCGCATCATTTTTATCTGTGTCCTCGGTTTCCTTGATAGGGCGTTTTTTGGCCATGTCTTCTGGAAATAACGGCGCAAGCCTGGTTATGGGGCGTTTGTAGATGCCTGAGGCAGTTTTGACGTCAACCACTCGAATGTGATTATCCTGGCCTGGATATGTGCGTATAATGCGTCCCATTGGCCAACTCATCACAGGTATGTTGTCTTCCTTGACTAGAACAAGCATGCCTTCCTTGATATTGGGGTTGACGGCCTTCCACTTATGTCTGGCTTGCAATTCTTGTAAATATTGCTGTGACCATTGCTTCCAAAATCCTTGCTTGAGTCTGGATACTAGTTCCCACCGTTTTAGTAAGGATTTTTCGTTGCGGTCTGTGTTGACATCGGGGGGAGCAGTCAGCGTTTCACCAATCAGAAAATGTGCTGGGGTGAGGGCTGTGTTGTCCGTAGGGTCATTTGACATTGGTGTAATTGGGCGAGAGTTTAATATCGCTTCAATTTCGATGATCACCGTGTTTAATTCTTCAAATGTTAGAGATGCGGTATTTGTCGTGGTAACCAGTAGTCGTTTTGCAGACTTTACCGCAGCTTCCCATAGGCCTCCAAATGATGGCGCTCGTGGCGGTATGAATTTGAAAGCAACTTGTTTTTTGTTGCAGTGATTGATGATCTCTGCTTGAGCCTTCTCGCCAAATATTGAACCTCCTAGTTCCTTTAGTTGGTTGTTTGCTCCAACAAAGTTGGTGGCATTGTCACAATGAATCGTTTGACATTTTCCGCGGCGGCTGAGAAAGCGCCGCAGGGCTCCTAGAAAGGCATTTGTAGTCACGATCGCTGACCAGCTCGAGGTGGACTGCCTTTGTAGAGAAGCAACAGAATACAGCTATGTATGCCTTATCTGGTCTTTTTCCGCGAACTTTATGATGAATCCAAATTGGACCGCAGTAGTCTACGCCTGTAGTGAGAAACGGGCGTGTTGGTGTCACTCGATCGGGTGGCAGATTGCCCATAATTTGATTCATTAACTTTGGCCTTGCCTTGTTGCACGTCACACAGTTGTGAACGATGTTTCTCGACATAGTTTTGTCGTTCAGGATCCAATATTGTTGTCTAGTAGTTGCTCGTAAGGCTTGAGCACCGCAGTGCATGTTGTCTTCATGCAGCTCTCGCAATATCATCTATCACTATTGGATCGTTGTAGGGCAGCAAAATCTGGTGCCTTGCATTGTACGAGAGTGGGGCTTGCTCCAATCTACCTCCAACCTCGCATGAGTCCATCTAACCCTTGTATTGGTGAGAGGGATGAGATGGGACTCTTTTTGTCAACTGTGTTGTGGTGCTTCAAACTCTTTCAGTTCAGCTATAAATTCAGTTTGCTGTATTGTTCGTTGAATTATATTGCGAGCGCGGTCCAGTTCCATTTTACACAGCGTGGTCGTTGCTGATCTGTAACGCTTGTAGCAGAATCGCAACATGTAAGCCACAATGCGTTGTAACTTGAAAAATGAGTTGCTGTGTCGGCAGGTATACAACTCTTCGCCTATTGCTGATTGAGTTGCAGCTAAGCTTATATGCTTAGTTTTCCTTTCCAGGTTGCTCGGAGAGATGATGGGATGATGGGTAAACGCACAGATATTTGTTAGTTTTTGTACGTTGCTCGTACATATATTGCTGCGCCATATGCCTGTTCTGAAGCATCCACAAATGTGTGCAATTCCTTCGTGACTGGAGTTTTTCCATCGCATATGTGCCTTGGAATTTGCATTGAATTGCGGATTTGCAAGTCCTCTCTATAATCCTTCCACTCGTTCTGAAGATTTATGGGTAATTCGTCACTCCCACTCGAGTTTGGACTCCCAGAGTCGTTGCATAAAATTTTTAGCCTTTACCACGACAGGAGAGTACAGGCCTAGAGGATCGAAGATCTGTGCCAGCTCCGAGCACACTACACGTTTTGTGATTCTTTTTGCTGTGCTGCTTTGTGTGCGGCCGCAAAATTGATCCTTTTGTGGCATCCAAATAATGCCCAATGTCTTGACACTGTAATATTCCAGTGTTTCGTCCAGCTTAATATTGCTTAAGATATCATCCTTGGGTATTCCTTGAAGAATTTGCTCATTGTTTGAGCACCATTTTCGTAAGTTGAATCCCTTGGGGAGTAGTATTTTTACCAACTCCTGTCGAATTTGGATCACTTCTTGTATTGAATCTGCTTCGTGAGACAATCATCTACGTAGAATTCATCCCTTAGGGCAGAGGATCCTAATGGTGAACTGCTTGTGTGGAGTGAAGCTAAGTGATTTCGTGGGTAATTCGTCGTCCCAGTCGAGTTTTGATTTCCAGAGTCGTTGCATAAAGATTTTTCCTTTACCACGACTGGAGTGAACATGCCTAGAGAATCGAAGATCTGTGCCAGCTCCGACCAAACTACACGTTTTGTAATCCTTTTTGCTGTGCTGCTTCGTGTGCGGCCGCAAAGTTGATCCCTTTTCGACATCCAGATAAGGCCAAATGTTTTAAAACTGTAGTGTTCCAGTGTTTCACCAAGCTTTATATCACTTACTGTTGGAGGCAGCAGCAGCCAACAAGTGATTGGCCGCAACATTGAATAAAGACCATTATGTAATTTGTAACGTCATATGCTTGCGCATTTCTAACTTTTGTCTGTGACTTGCACATGCAAGTTTATCTAACTCTCACTCTCGTTTTGACACGTGTAGGTCAATGTTATGCATTGGCATAAACTATTGTGTTAAGAATCATTCTAGGCGTCTTCTGCATAATTCGATGCAAAGACGACGCGCTAGCACACACACACACTCGCACACACACACACATTTAATTACGAGCGCTTACTCTTTTTCGTCACGCTTTGCCAAAACTTTCGTTAACGCAGCGGTCAGTCAGCGGTCAACCTGTACTTGCCGTTAATCTCGTCTGTATTTCATTTGTTCGTTGTTTTGCAAACAACATAAATTCAAACCTAAGTGCATATTCGGCTCCTCACTCTGACTTGGACTTTTACAAGGCAAAAGCAGAATCAGTAGCTCGGCAACTCAATGCATTTAATGCGTTTTTTTCTGCTGAACAGTTGATGCATTTCGATGAAGCTGAGTATCAGGCTAGACTGGATTTAATCAGCGAAATGCGCTCCAGCTTTGATGCTGCACAATCCAAACTTGAGAAGCTTAATCTTATGGAGCTGGCCACGGACGCAAGGTCGCAATTTGACCAAGCCAGCTGAGAGGTGACATCCAAGCTTACTCGTGAACTCATCAATCTGCGTAAGGCCTCGATTCCCCATTCTACAGCAATCCGGAGCAACCCGAACGAGCTAAATGGCAGCTCAAGAGGCGCAGCGCGTCTCTCTGGATTACCGCAATTTGAACTTCCACGTTTCGGCGGAGCATACATCGACTGGCCCCATTTCTTCGCTATGTACAACACTGTCGTCGGCCAAAATGAGGAATTAACTAAAGTGGAGAAGTTTCAGCATCTTCGATCATGCCTGGCAGGACCTGCGCTGGAAGCGATTCGCGCTTTCGAACCAACGGAAGATAATTACGACAAAGGCATGGAATTGTTAATAAATCGTTTTGACAATAAATTGTTGCATTTTCAGGCACACGTACGTTCCACATTCAGGCTCACAGGTGTGGAAAAGGGCTCGGCGATCAGTCTGCCTCAATTGAGTGACAGTATTAATTCACATCTGTGGCATCTGCTGACGACATTGCAGATGGGTTTCTGATTCACGTACTCACATCCAAATTGAATCAAGCCACGCAGGAGAAGTGGGAGTAAACATTTCCCATGAAAGGGCTGCTAAAATGGACCGACATGTCTAAATTCTTGGAAAGGAGATGCCGCATGATGTAAAATTTAGAATTTGCCAACGCACACACCTGGCAAGCAGGTGGGAAAATCGTATGTACAAAACCGCAATACACTAATACTCTCAATCTTGTGTATTATGCGAATCTGCTGATCATCATCTGTTAAAATGTACACGATTTATAAATGTATTTATATTTATTTAACTCCCACTATTCGCTCTAGAGAAGCTAAAAGGCTGCACCTCTGCCTTAACTGCCTTCGCAAAGGGCATAGTCTACAGCAATGTAAATCTGGTCACTGCAAACATTGCCAACAGTAGCACCACTCATTGTTGCATATGGACACAAGTTCTTCTGCATCTCAGCTGCCCGACACAACGCGTTCTCAAGGTGCATCCCTTGTTTCCGTATCCACATCGCCACCTAGAGCCCTGAAACAAAATGAGAACGATTACGTGCTGCTCGCAACGGCTATTATACTTGTCAGAAATCGATCTGGCACCTTCGTACCTTGTAGAGCTCTGCTGGATTCAGCATCGCAGGTCAACTTTGTCACCACTCGTCTCATTAACCAGCTTCAGTTGCAAGTACGCCACTCGAATATGTTAGTATCAGGCATAGGCGAATCCTGTCTCTCGCTCAACAAAGCAGCTGACATTGTTGCTCAATAAGCTACTGGATCATATCAAGGATCATTTTCTGCAGTCGTAACGCAAAAGATATCTGATTATCAGCCTCACTTTGATATAAATACCACCGGATGGAAAATATCAAACTACTACCACCTCGCTGACCCTCTCTTTTACAAAGGTCAAAGGATCGATATGCTAATTGGCGCTGGCATATTTTTCGATTTGCTATGCGTTGGGCAAGTTCGTCTGGCAAATCATTTACCCACGCTTCAGAAGACCAAATTAGGCTGGATAGTTTCTGAAGGCTGTGCTATTCCCAAACACTCATCTCTAACTGCAGCGATCAAGCATTCGGAATCGGAACCGTTGTTCGATTTAGTTAAGCAGTTCTGGGAAATCGACAATTATTGCGGCGATGCAGATATGCCGTCGGAGGAGGATACTATTTGTAAGCAATTATTTCTCCGCAATTATTCGCGTCTTGAATCAGGCGAGTACACAGTTCGGCTCCCAGCCAAGGATCGCTTCGATGCGCTTGGGGATTCATACAATCGTGCCCTACGTCGATTCAATGCACTCGAATCGAAACTGGCCAAAAATGCATCCTTAAAGTCGCTATATGTTGCATTCATGAATGAATGCAGATTAGCCTCCAAGCAATCTGCTATACCTCAATACTTTTTGCCTCATCATTGCGTGCAGAAGCTTGATAGTACCACAACCAAGTTGCGAGTCGTTTTTGATGGCTCCGCAAAAACCACATCTGGACTCTCTCTAAACGATTTGTTCTTTGCAGGGCCATCCATACAACCAAAAATATTCACCACATTACTTCGATTTCGATTGTATAAGGTTGCCTTATGCGGGGACATCTGCAAAATGTACCGTTGTGTTCGCGTGACTCATCCAGACCAATTCCTTCAATGGATCCTATGGCGCGAAAAGGCGAGCGATGAAGTAGAGGTGTACACCTTAAACACCGTTACATACGGAACAAAGCCTTTGGCATTTTTAGCTATTCGAGCTATGCAACAGCTTTCTTACGACGAAGAAAACTCGCTACCACTTGCGTCAAAAATCATTCGAAGGGATTTCTACGTTGACGATCTAATTACTGGAGGCGACACTATTTTAGAAGTTGTTGAAATTCGTCAGCAGGTCAAGGAGCTGCTTCCAAGAGGGCACTTTCCTATTCGCAAATGGTGTTCAAATGATGAAACTACTCTGGATGGCGAGCTGGAAGCGGACTGCGAAAAAATGGTGAAGTTCGACGATGGAACCGATGTCAAGAAGGCCCTGGGTTTGGCTTGGGATACTAACTCTGATTATCTTATATTCAGTCCGTCGTCTACTCTCTCCGACAACATTGTAACCAAGCGTACAATACTAGCCACAATCGCCAAATTCTAAGACCCCCTCTGGTTAATATCTCCTATATTCACGAAGCTAAAGATATTCTTACAGACGCTGTGGAAGGAAAAACTCAATTGGGACAAAGCGCTTTCTCAGTCTCTACACTCTCCCTGGATTGAGCACATCTCCCAAATATCCGCAGCTGGTACGCTCAAATTCCATTGCTTTGTTCTACAGCCGAACTCATCATGGGAAATACATGCGTTCTGTGATGCAAGCCTTGCCGCTCTCGGCTCCTGCGTTTACGTGCGATCAGAAGCGCAGGGTGCCTACTCCTCTCATCTTCTATGCTCCAAATCAAGAGTTTCACCACTAAAAACGCTTACAATTCCTAAGCTGGAACTAGTCGCTACACATCTACTATCAGAGCTCGTCTCTAACATCGCTCAATGCGCACCGCACCCTTGTCGGTTCTACTGTTGGTCTGACTCGATTATTGCACTCTCTTGGATTCGACAAGCTACATCTGAATTTAATATTTTTGTATCTAATAGGATATCTCAGATTCAGGATCGCACCAAGGGGATGATTTGGAACCATGTTCCTACCCATTTGAACCCAGCTGACATATTATCACGTGGCTGCGGAGCACTCGAACTTTTGGAATCGAATCTTTGGCGTGAAGGACCTGCTTTTCTACGCTCATCTACTGATGATTGGCCGCCAGACGTTCCTACCCGCTCAGATCTGCCCGAACGTCGTCGTCATGCCTTTATTTTAACGGACAAGCTTGACATATCGTTCAGATGCAAGTACTCTTTTGGCAAGATGCAACGAGTCTTTGGATACATAAAGAGATTCTCTCAGATCATGACGAAGTATCAAGATCGTTCCAAGGCCCACTTACAGTCGACGACATAAAGGCCGGTACACATCTTCTACTTAGAGGAATTCAAATGGTTCACTTCGCCGAAGAACACAAGAATTTGCTCACAAAGAAGGTCGGATCACCGAAATCAAAGCTCATATCGTTAAATCCGATTATGTACAGCTCCGGATTAATTCGCGTTGGTGGACGTCTTCAGAATTAGTTTTTGGATTACGAGGCAAAGCACCCAATAATTCTGCCAGCTCAGCACCCAGTCACCATCGCCATCATCGATCATTTTCACCGCCAATTCTTACGCAGCGGACCACAAAGTTTGCTGGCCGCACGGCGACAGCGATTTTGGCCCATTGGTGGGCGAAAAACCGTGTCAGCAGTCATCAACAAATGCTTTCGTTGTTTTCAAATAAAGCCCAAGCTTCTCGAGCACATCAAGGCACCGTTACCAGCAGATCGAGTGCAACCAGGCCGCCCATTCTGCACAACTTGAATTGATTTTTGTGGACCATTCTTTACCAAGTCAGAAGTCAGGAACAGGCCGCCCACAAAATGCTACATATCAATATTCGTTTGTTTTGCCACCAAGGCTGAGGACTTCATCGGCATCAGAGGCAAACCCAATTCAATCTGGTCTGAAAATGCAACAAATTTTGTTGGAGCGCGGAATGAGCTGAACGAGTTGAGGCTACTCTTTTTGAGCGACCCTCATATTAAGGAGCTTTCGAAACTCTTGCCTTTCGATTGGAATCGGTAGGTCTCCTCATTTTGGTGGTTTTGTGGAAGGCTGCGTTGTTGGAAAATCTGTTCTCACATTTCATGAGCTTCGTACCCTTGTATGCGAAATTTCTGCAATATTGAACTCACGACCTCTTTGTCCCACTTCAGAGAATCCAAGCGATCTAGAAGTTCTCACTCCTGGGCATTTTTTGACTGGAGCTCCATATGCCACAATCGAAGAACCCGACATAACGCATATCGACATCAATCGCCTAAGTCGCTGGCAGAGTGTCTGTCAAATACAGCAGGCATTCTGGCGCAAATGGAGCACCAGCTACTTATCATTACTTCAGGAACATTCAAAATGGCGCTCATCGATGCCTAACCTGATGATAAATTCAATCGTGGTCCTGAAGGACGACAACGTGCCACCCCTGCAATGGCGTCTTGGCCGGGTCGAGAGCACTATTACTGGAAAGGAATAATCAAAACTGAAGCTGGCACCGTCAAGAGCCGTTGGCAAGATCGCTGTTCTGCCCCTTGAGACCAAGTCGGTTGGAACCCTCGCACTTCCAACGGGGGAGCATGTCAGAGGCAGCAGCAGTCAACAAGTGATTGGGCGGAACATTGAATAAAGACCATAACGTAATTTGTAACGTTATATGACTTGCACATGCAAGTTTATCTAACTCTCACTCTCGTTTTGACACGTGTCGGTTATGTCAAGGTTATGCATTGGCATAGCGCGCATCAAACGTAAAATATAAGCTTATAAGTTTATAACATAAAATACAAACACATACGCTTAAAATAACGAAAACAATAAAAACACATGAAAGAAAGAAATGTAAAACTATCGTGATTTACATTCATTAAAATAATTCGCAACTCTCTGAACCCTAGTTCGATCATAGGTGGGCACAAAAAAGTGCCGTCCTCAAAACACTTACTGTCATCCTTGAGAATTGCTTGAAGAATTTGCTCATTGTTTGAGCACTATTGGCGTAAGTTGAATCCATTGGTCAGCAGTATTTTTACCAACTGCAGTCGAATTTGGATTGCTTCTTCTTGCTTCTTGCTTCTGCATCCCTTAAGGCGAGGATCTTAGTGGCGATCTGCTTAAATGAAGTGAGGCTAAGTGATTTAGATACTTAGTTGCCAAGAACGGGGCCGATGCCGTTCCCTATGTGATCGTTTTTAATCGATAGTATTTTAATTCATCATTTGGATTTTCTCCCCAAAACTATAATTTGATTATATTGGTGATCAGGGTTTATCCATATTTGGCGATACGTCTTTTCGATATCTGCCGTAAATACGTACTTAGGTGTTCTGAATCTCAGTAAGATTGACATGAGATCACTTTGTACCGTGGGTCCTACTTGCAGTATGTCGTTGAAGGATTTTCCTGTCGATGTCTTACATGATGCATCGAAGACCACTCTTAGCTTGGTGGTGATGCTGTCAGGTTTCAGGACACAATGATGAGGGATGATTTGGAAGGTGTTTTCGAGGGACAGCTTTCATATGGCCCAATTGTTCATATTCGGTCATGAAGTCCACATATGATTTCCAGATTTTTGGATCTGTCCTTCTTTCTATTGCGAGGAATCTTTTTTCTGCAGTCTCCAACGAGGGCCCCAGGGCTGAACAATGTTCAGCAAACTGCAATTTTACAATGAAAATCCCATCTGCAGCAGTCTGCAAGTTCTCTACGAAATGCCTCTCGCACTCCTTTTCAATTGGTGTACGATGCTTTTCTGCTGTTTCCAGTCTAGGGTCCAGAATCGGTCCATTATGGTATTCGTTTCTTCTCCTGTAGCTACTGCACAAATGGCTGCTGACATCCTTGATTCCTTTATATTTCTACCCACCACCCATTCCAACTTGGTCTTTTGCATAATTGGATCCAGAGCGGTTGTTGTGGTAGCAATAGTGCATAATAGTGTTCTGCACCGATAAGCATGTCGATTTTGCCAGGTTTGTTAAATTGGGGATCTGCCAACGGTAGGGTTGCTGGCATGTTAAAATCTTTATCATTTATGCTTTGGGCTTGTTGATCCGTAATAATGTGCGGTAGAATAAATGTTTCAATCCGCATTGTAAAGTCGTTGTGTAATGACTTTACTAGCAGATTTGCACGAGCTCTGCTTGTCTTTTGTTGTCCACCGATGCCTTCAATTCGTAGTGTAGAGTCGTGTCGTTTTAAAGATAATAAAGACGCGAGTCGTTCTGATATTACGTTAATCTGGGATCCAGAATCCAGCAAAGCCTTGAAAGTAGCTTGTTGTCCATTATTTCCTTGGACTATTACTTTTGCGGTTGCAATAGACTTATATTTTTGCTACTTGCTGGTGCTACAATTGGATTTTGTAGCTCCTTTTGAGGAATTTTCTAAATGCAGCAGCGTGTTGTGTCTTTTTGCCACTTAACGCATTTAAAACGACTTGGGCAAACCTTTGCCATGTGATCTCCTTTGAGGCAGTTGACGCATAGTTTTTGTCTTTGAATCCAATTCAATCTCTCAGCAGCTGTCTTTGCTCGGAAGTCGTCGCACCGAAATATGAAAGTGACTTCATGTAATAGAGACACTCCTTCTTTGTAGTTTAGGAGGATGCAATGCATGTTGTTTCCATCGAATCTCTTTTGGCACTGCTGTGTGCTTCCGAGCTAAAACACGAACTCTTTGCTCAAGAAACTGGAGCATGGTGTCCAGTTTTTGTATTTGCTTCGAGTTGCTTAATGATTGCTCGTACAGCGTTTTATTTGTGCTGTCCAGCTTATTTTGTATGACCGCAATTAAAATTGGGTCCCACGTGGAAATGTCTAATCCGAGTCCCTTGAGAGATGCAATGGACTCCAAAGTGAATATGTATAGTTCCTTCAGCGATTTTATATTGTCGCTAGTGGCTTGTTGCATTAACAATCGGTTCAATACCGTTGATGCTATGTCTCTTGGATTGTCGTATGCGTCAACCAAAATGTTTCATGCGTGAAGGTAGTTATCCTCTTTCAATTCGATTTGGCGTATTAGTCTTTCTGCCTCACCGATCACGCTGGTTTTTTGGTACCACATTTTTCGAATTATTGGCATATTGGTGTCGTGTACCATGGATCTAAACATATTCAAAAATTGTGTCCATTTTAATATATCCCCATCAAATTTGGGGATGGTTATGCGAGGCAAGTTTAAGTCATTGGTGCACTGCTTATTGTTTCGTAAAGCTAGTTCCCTTTGTACTTCTTCTTCTGCCTGTAGATTCTCATTGTATCATATCCATTTTCTTCTGGGTTTTCAACTTCTTCATACAGTCGAAAATGGACCACTTGAATCTGTGCCCATAGATTCCTTATGAGCTCTAATGATGATTTGTGACACTGTCCATCGTCAATCTCAAGCTTCTTGCTCGTGGATTGTTTTGTGGTATCAGCATCGTTTTTGATTACTTCTAAGAACTTTTGAACTATTCATGATTTTTCGGTAGCTTTTCTTATACGTCATTTTCTTGTACAGCATTCTATTTCTTGTTGAGAGAATCTGATTCAACTTTGTAATAGCCGGTCTGAGATTTTCTCTCAGCGGTATCTCGTAATATCTCCTTGCCTGTATCTTGCTGGACATAAAGTAACTCATCCATGGTTGCTTTTTCTGATGCCATTGACTAATTTTTCTGTAACTTGTTGGACTTTGGATCTAGATTTATGGATTACCCTTTTTTTTATTGGGGTTGGAGTCAGGTGGAGGATCACTCGCGCACGTGTGCGTACGTGATTGAGTTTTCTTAAGGAGGAGATTGTGACCAAGGCGTGTAACCTGTAACCTGTATGCTAGAATGTAGTGGAAGATCGGTTAACAGATAGCACCCAGGTGTGCAGGATCTTGGTTTGTTTTGATTTTTAATTGCTTCACTTAGCACTTAATTTATTGCTTATTGCGGGAGTGACAGGTGTGTGACCTTTTTAGAAAAATGTGTGGGTTGGGGTTACATACGTGACATTTTTGATCGAAGGGTCAAGGAAAGGAAATTAATGAAAATCCAAAATTAGTATACAATGCTTCTCTGATTTTTTTGATTTTAAGATTTCCAAGTAAATATACAGAATAGTGAAACGCTGTGTATTCGTTGTAAAACCATTCTAACGTGCGTGTATTACTGTGTTTTGCTAGCTTATGTATGAAATAAATGCACTCTGTGTAGAGTTTGTGTTATAAAAGAGCGCCTTGAATAGTATAGATGATGATGAACTTAGAAGATCTCTTTTGCTGGCTGGAGGAGGAAAATGCAACGGATGCATTTCAATTAACACCACCACCACAACCATCGACATCAAACCCGAGGCTTCCACCGCTCATTCCATTGGAAAGGAATGAGCTAATGGGAAAAACGAACAAGAAGCTCAAAAAACAATATGATTAAATCGAGGTGATTGACCTCACAGAGGATGGAGACCGAATGATGCCCAACTTCGCGGAGTCTCTAAATGAATAGGACGAAATCGAAGTAATTGACTTTACAGAGGAGGGGATTAATTTCGATTAATTTCGATGTGCGAATCGGTGCCGAAAAAAATACCGCCGAAAACCCTGTAGTGTCCGTCCGCAGGGTACCGCGAGCTAAGGTGTCCAGAGGAACCCGAGTCACCCATTTCGACTCAAAATTGTCGTGGGACAAAAAGGATCAATTCCAAAGGATCGTCGCGGGAGATTCGCCGGGGTGATGTTTATATTATCGTTATAGAAAATAAGAAACAAATATATTTTTGAGAACCAAAAAATAGAAATTATGAAACAAATTTTTTAAAAGAAAACATTTGAGAAACGAAAAATAGAAAATAATAAACAAATTTTTCAAAAGAAAAAATTTTCTGTAAAGAAAAAATTTTAAAATTAAAACAAAGCAAAGAATTAACATCAAAAGCAAATATAAAAAAAAATATTAAAATTCAAACAGAACAAAGAATTAACATCAAAAGAAAATATTAAGAAAAAAATAGATGGAAATTATAGTTAATAATAAAAAGAAAACAACATGAGGCTAGGAACAACTAGCACCAGTGCTCAGGAAAATATTCAAATAAGTACAAGCTCATCTCTAAAGAAATAATAGCTTCACTAATAAAGGAAACGCTCCAAGGAGGCGAAATAATCCGACAAGCAATAGTTAGTGAAGGCAACGACCTTCTATGCGAAATGCCGTTTTTCATCCAAGATCAGGGGAAGAACAAGAAAGTTCCCGAAATAACACGTCTGATTAGAGATTTTTCAGGAGACCGGAAAAGCATTCGGTTCTTGGAAAAAAAATGTGGACAGGATAATGGAAATTATTAATGGTCAAGAAGAAACTTACAAATACTACTTAGTGACTTTAGTAATTCGCAATAAAATAATAGGAGAAGCAGATGCAGTGCTCGAATCCTATAACATTCCCATGAACTGTAAAGCCATCTCCAAGTGTCTCACTGAACATTACGCTGATAAGAGAGAACTCTCGAATATCAAATGTTTTCCATAACTCAAGGACGTCTGACTGTACAAGAATTTTATCAAATGGTATACCACCAACTCTCTGTGATCCTCAACCAAATAAGCGTGCAAGGAGATGCACCTGAGGTAGTTAGAGCTCTGACGCACAATTATCGAGGCAAAGCTCTGGATACGTTCGTGCGAGGTCTAAACGGAGACTTACCAAGACTCTTAGAAATCAAAGAGCCAAGAGATCTTAGTCAGGCTTTACACCTATGCAACCTGGTGGAAAACCAAGAGCACAGAAATGCCTTTATACGTAAAATAAAACCACAAATTCCACCCTTACCACCCAGAAGCTAAATTCCAGTACGCCAGCTAGGTAAATCACCACAAGCCAACAATTACGTACAATGGAAAAATTTCGAGCCTAAACTTTACCATACCCCCGACCAAATATGACTTATCAGATGGCAAGTCCCAACCAGTTTCCCCAGTAACAACAATATACATTGTCGGAACAATTTTTTAATACTAAACAGACTTATCAAGCGCCTCCGCGCCCATTCTTCCCAAAGCCACAGCCGAAACCCTTACCAATGGAAATATATAACTCCATCAGAAGTAGGAATATGAATTACATGAACAAACCACATGCAAATAATTTCGCGGGCAAACACCCCTTAACGCACCTAGCGGACAGCCACCAAAAATTCAACGACAATTTCATATCACAACCGAAACTCCTGAGGAACAGTTCGAGCAATCAATCCCACATGACGTGTATAACGAAGAACAAGCTTACTTCGGAGCCACTGGTGTAGAAAAAGCTGACGATCTACCTAACGGGGGAGAAAATGAAGTCGGTTACGAATATCAACCTACAATAGTTGATTATAGTTGATATCCCAACACACATTTCTTAGTTTATTCGGCCAAAAAAATAGACCAATCAAGTTTTTCCTGCTTCCAACTTTAAAAACCTTTCACGGTATCCTAGGTAATGATACTTTGAAATAGCTGAACGCTGTTATTGACGTCAAGAACGACACTTTAATCATTGATGAAAAATATGGAATTAAAATAAGACAATTAAAAACGAAGGCAGTAAATAATATAAAAGTACGAACAAAGCACCTGACAAACAAACAAAAAGGTTTCATAGATCATGCCAGGAAGACTCATTCAACTTTATTCGCACAACCTGACGAAAAACTGACCTATATCACCAGAGTGTTGGGTGAAATAAGAACGACATCAGATTCTCCCGTTTACAGCAAACATTACCAATACCCTACTTCTTTAAGAGGAGAAGTCGAAAAACAAATAAATCAGTTGTTGCGAGACGGCATAATAAGACCTTCATGTTCACCATACAATGCCCCGTGTGCCCAGTGTGGGTAGTACCAAAAAAGAGCGACGCTTCAGACGAAAAAAGTTTCGAATAGTCATCGACTATAGGAAACTTAAATCGGTAACATTTTCGGATCGATACCCGATCCCTTAGATTGGAGAAATCATCGCACAATTGGGCGATAATAAATATTTCTCTGTACTAGATCTCAAAAGTGGATTTCATCAAATTCCACTCATCGAAAAGACATAGAAAAAACTGCATTCGCAGTTAATGGCGGAAAGTATGAATTCACCAGACTTCCGTTTGGTTTAAAGAATTCGCCATCGATATTCCAACGAGAATTAGACGACATCTTAAGGGATCACGTTGGAAACATCTGCTGTGTCTATATCGACAAATCGACAAATGCGAGTTTTTCAAGACCAAAGTCGATTTTCTAGGTTTTACTATTTCAGCAGATGGTATTAAAAACAATGATGAATAAGTGAGAGCAATAAAAAACTTCCCAACACCCAAAAGCCTCAAAGACTTACGTTCTTTCCTGGGTTTGTCAAGTTACTACAGAAGGTTCATCCGCTATTACGCTAAACTAGCAAAACCTCTCACAACTCTTTTAAGAGGAGAAAATGGCAGACTCTCAAAGAATCTTTCCCATAAAACCGAAGTGACACTCGACAATAATGCAATTAAAGCATTCTATAAAATCAAGAGCACGCTCAGCTCGAACGATGTGGTACTAGCTTACCCCAATTTTGGAAAAGAATTTCACTTAACAACCGATGCATTAAATTTCGCCATCATATCACGTACACTCTCAAAAACAGAGGAAAATTACGCAACTAACGAAAAGGAAATGCTAGCCATTGTCTGGGCTTTCCAGAACCTACGTATGTACCTCTATGGTACCTCAAAAGTAATAATTTTTACAGACCATCAACCCCTAACTTTCGCTCTGAGCGACAAAAACCATAATGGAAAACTCAAAAGGTGGAAAAGTTAAGAAGGATGAGAGAATATCTTTGAAGACTTAATATTCAAATATATTCAGCTATACAACCAATCCATACATTCCACTGTGAATGAAAAACCAATAGACATATTTTTTGGAACCCGAGACACCAGTAAACCCCAAGATCTAGAGAAAAATAGAAACAAAGTCAGAGATAAGGTAAAACATAAACAAGCCAATGATTTAAAATATCATAATAGCAAGAAGAAAAAAATAAAACAGTATGAGAAAGGAGATATAGTTTACTGCAAAATTGATAAAAGACTAGGTTCAAAACTAACTCCGAAATATAAAAAAGAAATCGTGGAAGAAAATAGAAATAGCACAATAAAAACACGAGGTGGCAGGATAATTCACAAAAATAATTTAAAAACATGATATTTTTAACAACATGCACTACTTACACTCAAAAATAAATAAAATAAAAATAAAACAAAACAAAAAAAAAATTTGCAAAAATGTATAAATAAAAACGAAAAAATGAAAAATGAAACCGAGAAAACAAAAAAAAAAAAAGAAAAAAAAAAACCACAACAAACAACTGCAAGAATTAATATTTAAAGAATTTTCGTACACTCAATATTATATTTCACATCTTTCAAAAACAACACAAATGGCAAAAAATATTGTGTATCATTAACACTCCATCAAACAAAATATGCACTAGTACCTATAAAAAAGACAACCAAATAGATAAGTTAATAATCAAATGTAAACAAAAAATTTTTGGAATTCAAGAAAATTGCGAAACACACAACTACAAAAGTATCTGTTCAAAAACTAGGTTAATAGATCTAAGCACCGATAACACGCGTCCTCAAAAACAACAACAACAGTACCAGCGACAACAACAACACTATGTGTCCTAGCAACAAACTCTGCCACCGCTAACCATATCAACACCAACACCATCAACCCCAACACCATCAACAACAACACCATCAACAACAACACCACCAACAACAACCACAACTGCAGCAGCACCAGCAATTGCAACAACAACAATCGCTGCACGATCCATACGCACACTATCAAACAGCAGCAGCAGCAGCAACAACAGCAGCAGCAGGAACAACAGCAGCATCAGCAACAGCATACCATTGAACAAGATTCTTCGCGTCCCAGGACGTCCGCGTTTAAAGGGGGAGGAGTTAAGAATATTTCTACCTAATCACCCAAATACCATAACGGACTGCAAATGGCGCGTCAGATTCCAAATAACCAAACGGATTGCAAATGCCGCGACACAACTAAAGAATATTTCTGCTTAGGCGCCAGAATGCCCAAACGGACTGGAAATTGCGAATGACCTAACGGATTGCAAATGCCGCGTCAACATATTATAACAGCGACAATAGCTTCAGCGACACAATTTACTTCCAAGGCGCCAGAATGCCCTAACGGACTGCAAGTACCCTGTCGGATCACAACTGACCTAACGGATTGCAGATGCCGCGTCGGCATATTATAACGGAGCCTTACAGAGACAGCATTTACAGCGACACAACTACAAACGCCAAGACACCAGCAGAGCGCAGCAAACCGATGTTACATTTTTAATAAAGAATATTAAATAATTCAGTCCTAATAAAGCACTCAAACGAAACAGTTCTGTGTTTTTTTTTTTAAACTGTAAAGGAACAGTTTAATTCATATACCAAAAGCTTTGTCAATAGAAACTTTATATTCAATAATACCAATAATATCCAGACGAAGAAAATAATATTTTAACCGAAACTATCAGAGATAAATACTATTTACACAAGAATAAAACTTATTCAACAACAGAAAAGAAACAAATAACAAACAAATGTATAAATGGTATTTTGAAACAAACAAAAGTTGAATGTAATTCTTTCAAAAACAACACAAATAGAAAAAAATATTATATATCATTAAAACTCCATCAAACAAAATGTGCACTAGTACCTATAAAAAAGACAACCAAATAGATAAGCTAATAATCAAATTGTGAGGAGCCATATAGCATTGGCAATTAAATGTACATAAATATACATTTATGCTATATGCGCCCCTCACAGTAACTGCATATCAGACTGAAATCCGACCCTGATTGCAGTTGCTTGTCTGACACACATGTCCGTTAGGACATGTGCTTTATAGTGTGAGGAGTTTGGCGAGTGCAATGTCGCCATCCATACTCGCACTAACGGCAGACATGGGCTGGCGCCAGCAAAAGGGCAGTGGAAAAGTACCAAAGATCACGCCACCGAGACGATCAAGTGATCTTCGGTACAGTCGCGACAAAAGGCTGCGACGCAGGCCTATATAAAGGGCGTCGCAGCACACAACAAGGGTCAGTCAGTCAGAACAGTCAGTCAATCGGTCAGACAGTCAATTTGAAAGTGATAATAGAGAGCAAAACTTTTGCGAAGCTGACCAAGGGCTTCAGTGGACCTCCGTTACCCCGCAGTGTATAAATAAATCTGTGCAAGCAAAGAAACATAATAAAGAAACCATTGTTAAATATATAATAAAACCCACATGTTATCAATTATCGCAAACGAAACCAAATATAAATTTGTTGCCAGGAACCCACAGCTCGACTGAGTTTTAGCCCGGCATAAGCTAAACCGTCCGTTACAACTAGCGCCCAACTTTGGTGGTTGCGATAATTAATAAACATACATTATATACATTGACCAAAAAATGGTTCGCGCGTGGGTTTACAACCTAAAAAAGGATGAAGTGATGAAATATGGAGAACAATTCCAAGTGGAGCTGAGTGGCACACTGGATGTTATGCGTCGACAATTCGGAGAGTGGGTAGACACTCACGAATCCAGACTCCCATACAGCACGCGGATCGCGGAATTGGCAGCGATTCATGGCAAATATTCACCGGCCAAAGAAATCGGTCAAATTCCTTCGTACAATTGAGTATACCAGCAATCAGCGCAGCAGCGCGCGCGCGATACACCAGCCACACAATATGGGGAACACCCGCACCACTGCCATCAAGGAGTGTCCATAAGCCACCACACGGCGACGACTATGTCCCATGAATATCCGAGAGTAGCGAAACAAGTTCGGTAGTGGAACTTTCGCTTCGACGGCACCACGGAGCCGTTAAAATTTTTGGAAGAAGTCGAGTGGTCTGCGGATACGTATGGACTCAACTTGAATCTGGTTCCCAGAGCAATGCCTGAACTACTGCAGGGAATGGCTCTGAAATGGTATGTAGCCAACAATCAACACTGGACGACATGGGTAACATTCGTCCAGAGTTTTCAAGAATATTTCTGGCCGAGGGATTTCTTTGAGAACTTGAGGGACTAAGTTACACAGACGTCGGGCTATAAGCGAGCCATTTAAAACATACATGGTGGAGATGCAGACGCTAATGCGGCCACTGCAGTATACGGCAGGAAAACAACTGAACAAAATATACAACAACAGTCTCCCAGACCTGCGAGCATACGCCAGGCCAGGTCAATTCCAGAACTTGGCGGAATTGATGCACTTGGCAGCCGCATTTCAGGAACTCGAGGTCGACAGTGAGAAGTTGCTACAACAAAGCCGCATGGAGCAGCCAAGTTACAGCACTCCGCAGCGAATGCACATAGAGCCTCAGCAGAGACGCGTGGAGCACACGGACTACAACACTCAACAGCGAATGCACATGGAGCCTCAGCAGAGACGCGGGAGCACACGGATTACAACAGTCCGCAGCGAATGCACAGAGAGCCTTAGCAGAGACGCGGGGAGCACACGGACTACAAACTCCACAGCGAATGCACATGGAGCCTCAACAGAGATGCATGGAGCCATCACGCCGACACATGGAACCACCACAGATGCGTCAATACCACCATACAGAGCCAGCACCAAGGCAAAACAGGCCAAGATTCATGGCTATAGCGGACAATGAAGGAACATACAGCCAACGAGAGTGCCGAAGCAGACTCGAGACCTAGACCAGCACCGAGGACGAGACCAAGACCAGCCCCGAGGGCGAGACGCGACAACACACAAACACATATTATCAACCCAGATATGGCCTGCAGATTTTGCGGCCAAGAAGGACACTGCGCGAGAGAGTGTACGAATCCCATTATGGATTATTGTTGGATGTGTGGACGTATTGTTAGCTCGTACGTCAATGTGTTGTCGGTCGGGAAACGAACACCGGCGTCCGCCACCGAGGGGCGAGCGGGAGCCGAACAGGACACCCCCAAGACGCTAATCGGCAACCTGCAGGACGAGGGAGCGCAGTTGACAGCGGTCGTGGAGATCGGCAACTGTCAATACAAGGCTACAGGAGCATCAAGTTGTTTCGTTAGCGAGAAGCTAGCTCGTGGACTATTCGACGTAGGCCTACGATGCGCAACTGAACGGCAAGTCCGCATGGCAGATGGCCGAAACAGCGGGGTCCAGGAACAAGTAGAGGTGAATATCCGGCTCGGACGGAGCAACATGGATATTGCTCTACTTATACTCCCCGGAATCATAGACGACTTGGTTCTCGAATGGGACTTTCTGTCGGCCATGGGAACGGTTTTGGAGTGCGCCGGATTGACGATAAGTATACCTGGGGACGGAATGTAAGAGCACCAGGAGGAGAGATTGTCCGTGGCAAAGACAGTCATATCCGAAATGATGCCACATGCATTCGCATACCTGGACGACATCATAGTGATCGGGAAAACACGCGAGGAACACATGGATAATTTAAGAGAAGTGTTCCGGCGGCTGAGAGCAGCGAATCTGAGGATCAACGTGGAGAAGTGCGACTTCTTCAAACAAGAGTTGAAATACCTCGGTCACCACGTCACTTAAGATGGAATCCGCACTGACCCCGAGAAAGTAAATGCTATCGCCGAACTGAGGCCCCCTGGAAACGTCAAAGAGCTACTTGGGAGTGGCATCCTGGTACAGGCGTTTCGTACCAGATTTCGCCACTACTGTACATCCGCTAAACGCACTACTAAAAAAGGCACGAAATGGGAATGGACCGGAGAGCATCAGGAAGCTTTCGAAAATGTGAAGTCAAAGCTGACACAATCACCTGTGTAGCCATGCCCAGATTTTTCAAGGCCATTTTGCTTGCAGACGGATGCTAGCAATTATGGCTTGGGAGCGATATTGACCCAAAACTCAGAGGAGGGTGAATGGGTCATATCATATGCAAGCAGATTGTTAAATGGTGCGGAGCGCAACTACTCTGCGACCGAAAAGGAGTGCCTTGCAATAATCTGGGGCATAAGGAAGCTGCGACCTCACTTGGAAGGTCACCGTCATCACGGATCATGGCACTGAAATGGCTCAACTCCATCGAAAGCCCCTCGGGCAGGATTGCGCGATGGGCACTGGAGCTGCAACAAATTTGATTTCGACATCGAATACAGGAAAGGAAACCTGAATGTTGTGGCAGATGCCCTATCCCGACAACCTCTGAAGGAGACATGCCTGAGAGTGTCAACTGTGGAAGACGCAATGGACCAAGCGAATAAAGACTGCCTCTGAATCCAAAAGATGCGGACGGCAATAACAAAAAATCCCAGAAAGTTTCCAGACTATATGGAAGAATCTGGAAACTTATACAGGCACATCCCTCATCGAGCTGGAACTGAGGATGTAGCAGCCTGGAAATTGTGTGTGCCAACGGGCAAGCGGATACAGGTTCTATGCGAGAACCACAACACCGCCGCCGCAGGACACACGGTAGAAAAACAATAGCCCGAGTAGCAGCGCGCTAATATTGGCCAGGCCTATACAGAGACGTGAGAGCATATGTTCAACAATGTGAAATATGCCAACAATATAAGCCAAGTCAATTGGCCGCGGTAGGCCACATGTTAACCCAGATACCTGAAGAGCCGTGGAGCACGGTATGTGCCGACTTCGTGGGACCTTGGACTTGTGTGTGAAATTACACCACCTATCGAATGCGTCGGAGGGATTCGCAGCCAAACTTGCACCGGCGGCCCGTACCAAAGCATAGATTTCACGTCACCGGTGATCTGTAAGCTGAGGAGCTCGGCAGACAAACGGATACGGACGGCACACGTGAGCGACTTGAAGCCACACAGCAAGGTGACGGGTGAGTCCCCAGATCTCCAAAATTAAAAAGGGGGAAAGATAAGTGTGACTCCAAAAATTAAAACTGGACTCACACTTACACTTAAACATAACAATAAATAAATATATAAATATATATATACATATAATTAAAACAAAAAAAAAAACAATAAGAATAACAAAAGAAATATAAATATTAAATCGTGAATAGCACTGAACGCAGCGAATGTGCAGAGAGCACTCGCCGATTGCTGTAAAATTGAACAACAACTGATGCTAGAGAGAGAATGGCCATGACCCACTCCAGAGTTCACTGATGGAATCAAAGTGCAGTGACCGCCGAAAGCGTTATGCTTACCGCTGACATAGAAAAAGCAACAATCGCACTATTGAGAGCGCAAGCGCAGCACTCGCTCAAAACAGTTAGCTTATCGCTTTGACGGAAATCGACAACAAGAACGCTTGCACTATGGAGAAGACAAGTGCAACGACCGCTGAAAACATTTCGCTCACGGCTTTGGCGGAAATAGGCAACAACAATGCTTGCACTATTGAGAGCGCAAGCACAGTGACCGCTGAAAATGTTTCGCTCACCGCTTTGGCGGAAATAGACAACAACAATGCTTGCACTACAGAGAGCACAAGTGCAACGACCGCCAAAAACGTTTTGCTCGGCGTTTAGCTAGAGCATTTTATGACACTAGTGTAGAGGCGTGCACAGAGAAAATCCAGCAACAACTGCACTGGTGCGGGTGCGTGGGAAACAAAACCATACACCGTTGGTTAGTCACCAACACTAGTGTCGAGACGTACATCGGCCGATAGAATTCCAACCCAAGGGATAAGGGACGCGAGCACACACACCCACACAAAAGGGTATATGAGCCGCAATCATGCACAACTTCACAGTCGGCAATCAAAGGTGATCAGAATGGACGAACAAAATCCAACGCCTCAAGGCGGCCAAGCGGCCTCCAATGGTCACTGCCAGTCGCGCCCAAATCCTCGTGCAAAGCCCAGCGGCGCTGGACCTCTCTATTTCCCCGAGCTGCCATCGAGCCCCGTGCTGGACGAGTCCGCCGCACGATTCGCGGGGCCGCGACCGCGTGCGGACTCAATCGACGCAGATGACGCGGGTGCAGAAGTGGACGACGATGGAGACGACGGTCCCTACGCGCCCTACGACGACTCAAATCGACGAGGAAGGGCACAATGGGGATGGCGGTATCCAGCAGAACAGTCGCGGCTGGATAGTGGAAGTCTTCCACTGCCGAAGAAAAGGGGGAGTGTGAGGAGCCATATAGCTTTGGCAATTAAATGTATATAAATATACAAATATATATTATACGTTTAAAATAGCTTTTATTTCTCAGCCCTTTGGTATATGTAGCGCAATTGGGAGTGAGTTGATAATATTTATCTCCGGCCTCAATATTTGAGACATTGACCAGCCGCTGTCCATCTCCTGGAATTCATCCATTTTACCGCAAATTATAGATGTATGAGTTTTGTTGATTTCTTCACTTGATCCTGATAAGACACACATATTTGATTGATGTGATTTATTGTCATTATCATATCATCATCAGTGAATTTTATGAACACCGCAAAAGAGTTAAAAATTAATTTTGTAAGCGGTGTGCGTAATTAGCACATTATTTATTAGTGGGAGTATTTCTTGAGCTGCCTCACTCAGAAACTCTGCTGGTTCTATCTAGTTTCTGTGTTTATTTTCGGATGAAAACGTGGAGAACCTATTTTTGAATCCGCTTGAAATCAGTTTCACCTGGGTATTCACAGGTGAAATCACAAGCATCTTATGTGAATTAGTTAGAAGATGGGCGCTCTACTTTGAATATTGTATGTGGTCCAAACCTTGGACTGAGTTGATGACGGACCAGTAGAGTTCGCGTTATTGATGGTTTTGGCGGTGATGGGGTTGATGATTGAGTCGGTGATGGTCGTTGATGAGATGAAAGGGCTGATGATGTAGTTGATGCTGTTGGTTGTTGGGATGATGATGTGGTTGATGATGATGATGTCGTTGATGTGGTTGGTGTACACTCAGTAGTTGATGTTGTTGATGTTAATGTGGTTGTAGTAGATTACGTAGTTGTTGTCGTTGATGATGTTGTTGATGTGGTTGACGTATACACAAAAGTTGTTGATGTTGTCGTTGATGTAGTTGTAGTAGTTGATGGTGTTGTTGTTCTCGATGATGTGGTAGTAGTAGTTGATGTCGTAGTTGGTGTTGTTGGTTGTGGTTGAAGTAGATGTGGATCGAGTTGTGGAAGATGGTTGGGGTGATGATGTAGTTGGTGGTGAGATTTAATTTATTAACATTAACCAATTGGAAAAGAGGAATGGTTTCAATTATTAATATTTAAGGAATATATCCAGTTAAGGCTTGAGCAGTTTGAGTTCTTGATGAGTGATGCAATAATGGATAATCCCAAGATTGAATCCATAAAGTGTCATTTTAAAATTAGAAACTCAGATAAGCAGTGCATTTGAATTTTAAATCAATATGGTAATAAAATTGGATTTGATAGTGAGTCATGGAGAGCCTTCATAAGATTAGGGATATTTTTAACATCATTCTTATGTTGGAACACGCTGCTTAAAAATCAAATTTGTAATATATATAATTGAATGTCTGATTACGGATTTTGATTTAAAAAATATAATTCTTTATTCATCAAAACACGTCTGTTCAGTTTGGTTTACCAAATATAACTCTTCTAATGCTACTGGCTTAATCGATAATGAAAGCTCGCATTTGCGTCTTATTTCATGATTGGCTTATGGAGGCTTTTTGTTTAAAGTAAAATTGTTTGTTAGAATATGCTGACGAAGGCGTTTGGCGTTATGATCGCTGGCTCCAGTTGGGATTGTTATTGACGAAATTTGCTGATGTTGCATAAGGGATCTGCGTGTGGCGTTATGATTGCTAATGTTTATGTGGCGTTGGCGTTGTTGCATGCGTTGACGTTGTTTATGTGGCGTTGGCATTGTTGCAAGCGTTGACGTTGTTTGTGGCGTAGGCGTTGGCGTTTTTGCAGTGAGTGTGGACTCATGTCATGTGACTCATGAGATCTGCGTGATCTGGATGTCAATATATAATAATTACGTTATCCCTAAATGTTCAAAGATGGGAAAACATGATGTAAAACTTTTAGATTTAAATGCATCATATGGACATGAAGCAGAAATTGAGCGTTTATGTTTTGAAATTTCAAGAGAGATGGGGAAAGAAATATAAAAAAAATGTGAACCAGTATAGACAACTATTATAAAAGAAAGTGAAACAATTATAGGCGGCTCTTTAAAATAAAGTAAAAAATTCTTTAGTTGCATTTCGGCTTTAGAAGAATAAACAAAATTATGGGTCTAATTACAAATTTTGGAATTAAAACAAATGTGAGGAAAATTGATGATTTCCTTAAGGAGTTTGAGGATGTGCTTTTTCCTGAGCACGCTAAACTGATGGAGGAATACCGAGAATATTTCTTAGAGTATGAAAACTTTCGTCTTATTAAATCAAAATATGGAAAGCACTTGACGGTGTGCTCATGGTCCTCGAATGATGCAACAGAAGGAGTTGATACATGTGCTTGTCACTACTTTGAATCATATAAAAGGAAACTGGATCGCCTAATAGTTCAATACACTAACCTTAAGAAAGAGGATCAATAATATGGATATTATTTCAAATTACTGTGAAATCATCATAAGGAGGGTCACTCAAACAGGACGCATTGTAAAAAGGTAGAGAACCGAAAACATACACACACAAAAGGTAGCAGCACGTGTCAAACGTATGTACGAAGTACCTACTCAACATCAGTTCATGTCAATAATACTATAATTATGATGTGGGAAAACATTCAGTTGGTAGGTGAACTCACCCTCAAGAAAGAGAAACAAAAACAATTTTAGATTATTGATCAATGAACCCACCCATAAAAAAAATCAAAACAAGTAGCTGCACATCTGTGTGCCATCTGTTAACCGATCTTCCACTACATTCTAGCATACAGGTTACAGGTTACACGCCTTGCTCACAATCTCCTCCTTAAAAAAACTCAATCACGTACGCACGTGTAAGTGCGGGAGTGATCCTCCACCTGACACCAACCCACAATAAAAAGGGTCATCCACAAATGATGACCTTTCGACCAAAAATGTTACATATGTGACCCCAACCCACACATTTTCTAAAAAGGTCAAACACCTGTCACTCCCCCACCCAAAAGCAATAAATTAAGTGCTAAGTGAAGCAATTTAAAATCAAAACAAACCAAGATCCTGCACACCTGTGTGCATTCTGTTAACCGGTCTTCCACTACAATCTAGCATACAGGTTACAGGTTACACGCCTTGCTCACAATCTCCTCCTTAAAAAACTCAATCACGTACGCACGTGTAAGTGCGGGAGTGATCCTCCACCTGACACCAACCCACAATAAAAAGGGTCATCCATAAATGATGACCCTTCGACCAAAAATGTTACATATGTGACCCAAAACCACACATTTTTCTAAAAAGGTCACAAACCTTTCACCCCACACCCAAAATCAATAAATCAAGTGCCATAATTAGGCAATTAAAAAAAGATTCACGACTTCCTGTCAAAGAATCCCCAGTTCCCTACTACTTCGGCATTGAAGCCTTTAAATGTGTCTTCGAAGAACTTTGCCCCAAGTTCCTGATTGCTGGAGACTGGAATGCTCAACATTATGTCTGGGGTGCTACTTTGGACACTCGCCGTGGGATTGCGGTTGCGGATTGCGTGAGAGACTTGGTATATCTGAGGATTTGAGCTTAACTCGATCACATCCCTTGATCAGCCTCGCGCGCAAGGCAAACATCACCCGATTCCAACTGAGGTTGGAGCAGCTGTCAACTTGAACATGCGCTGAGTTCACCGGCTGATATAGACATACGCGCGGAGTTAACCTGCGTAATTTTGCGAGATTTTGGATCTGGTAAGGCACAGAGAGCACTGCGTAGCCAATATGCTGCGAAAGTTGCTTTTTGACACCAATATTTTCCAGATATGCTCCGCAATGCCGATCCCAATAAGAATCATGGATTCAATTTGTGGAAGGCAACGCGTTGTGTCAAGCGGCAGCCACCCAGGCGGATCCCATTATGCGACCGGACAACACTTGGTGTCAATCGGATGCAGAGATTGCATCGGCATTTGCGGATGAGCTGCAAGGCCGGTTCGCGCCTTTTGCACTTGCGTCACCCAGCCAGGTACAGGATACTGAGGCATTTTGAAATGCAGATTTAGATCCTATACAACCGATCACACCTATCGCCCCTAGTGAGGGCTTGCAGATTCGCAGGCTAAAGACAACGAAAGCCCCTGGCTATGATGGCGTCGACGGTAGAGTTGCCCTTCCCGACAAAGCAGTGATGTTCTTAGTGCTACCTTTAACTCCATGGGTCGCATCCACCACTTCCCCATATTCGAGGAAATCTGCAGTGATTACGAGGATTCGGAAACCTGGCAAGCCGGATAATCTTGTCTCGTCATATCGACCGATAAGCTTGCTGTCCACTTTTTCCAAGATATTTGAAAAAATATTTCTTGGAAGATTGTCGGCAGTAAGTGGCTTCCAGAGTGCAATTCCTGATCATTAGTTTGGCTTTAGGCATCACCATGGCACACCAGAACAAGTTCATCGAGTAGTAAGCAGTACAGCACTGCCGTCTTCCTGGATATCCAGCAAGCGTTTGATCGCGTATGCATGGCTGGCCTGCTTTTTAAGTCCCTACTACCATCGGCACAGTATTTACTGCTCAGGTCTGATCGAGTTGGCCGCTCTTATAGGTTGAGGTTAGGGGCGAGCGATCAAACATCCGCCGCATCAGAGCTGGAGTACCGCAGGGTAGTGTCCTTGGACCTGCCTGTACACATTGTACACCGCGGACTTGCCGATTCGGTAGCCAGAAACACGCTGCGTTGCCACATACGCAGATAACACTATGTTCCTTGCTAACTCCTCCACTTGAAAATGGAGCTGAGTTCACCGGCTGAGAACCACGTTCGCTACCTGGGTATGTATCTGGACAGGAAACTATCGGCGCAAACAAATACAGATCACGGAGCACTGTAGATCCAAAAGGGCGAAACTCAACTGGTTGTTAAAGTCAACCAGTAAACTCAGCTTGAGCAACAAGCTGCTGATGTACAGGAGCATCATCGTGCCCACATGGACATATGGGATTCCATTTTGGGGCACAGCAGCAAAATCGTGGATTAATCCAATCCAAGTCCTGCAGAACAGGTGCTAAGAGCATCTCTGGTGCTCCACCCTATTTGAGCAATATGACGCTGCACAACGACTTCTATGTACCGACAGTCATCAGTCAAATAAACCGCCATACAAGTCGTTACAATGACCGGTTGCATAACCATGTCAACCCTTTGGCTTGTTCAATAGGGTTAAACACAACCCGAAGACGCTTAAAGCGCCTCCACACCAGCGACCTCTGCACACCTGGCCGTTCAATTGTACTGTGAAACGCTCGAGTTGTATTAGATTTTATTATAAGCTTTAATCTAAGTGTATTGTAGATCCAATGGCTAAATCTTAAACTTTGATCTAGTTCTAAATCAAATATTTTTATAGTTAAATATTTAATTAAAAACAGTTTCTTAGCTCTATCTCGAACAATAACTGAAGCAAAATTTAATGGGCTTAATATATCACCAAAGCTTAAATAAAAATGTGTCCATCACTCCAATCCAATGCATCAACATACTGTTTAGTTATTGTTAGGGTTTCTCTAGTTATTTCATCCAGCTCTTTATGTCATCGGGATTCTTGAAGTGTTAACAATTCGGTATGATTGATTCAGCTTGCATGAAGGCCAATTCTTTATAAAAATTTGACTCGCATTTCCAAATATGTTGTGAGGAGCCATATAGCTTTGGTAATTAAATGACATAAATATAAATTTATGCTATGCGCCCCTCAGAGTAACTGCATATCAGACCGAAATCCGACCCTGATTGCAGTTGCGGCGAATTCGCTCTTTCGCCCTCTCTTTCGTGCGCAGGTTGTCAGTCATATGAGCGTGTCTGACACACATGCCCATCAGGACATGTGCCGTTATAGTGTGAGGAGTTTGGCGAGTACAATATCGCCATCCATACGCACTAACGGCAGACATGCTGGCGCCAGCAAAGGGCAGATGAAAGCATTACCACATTACCAGGCAAATCCTTGCCAACTAGTTGGAAAACAAGTTTGACTAAACCTTGCTTAGACAGCGTGTACGAGCTGGATCCTGGTGGATAACCGGAGTGCCGTACGGTGTCGCTGTCGGACAGGCAAAATCACAAATCTGCCTAGCTGGTACGCGAAGCGCTTGGAGCAAACTTCTGCGAACAGGTGCATTTATTATAAATTAAATGAAATAAACCATAGAAAATCAACGTGTTGTAATTGTCGCATCGCACAAATATAAATTTGTTGCACGGACCCACAGCTCGACTGAGTTTTAGCCCGGCATAAGCTAAACCGTCCGTTACAACTAGCGCCCAACTTTGGTGGTTGCGATAATTGATAAACACACATTAAATATATTGACACAAAAATGGTTAGCGCGTGGGTTTATAACCTGAAAAAGGATGAAGTGCTGAAGTATGGAGAAGAATTCCAAGTGGAGCTGAGTGGCACACTGGACGTTATGCGTCGACAATTCGGAGAGTGGGTAGACACTCACGAATCCAGACTCCCATACAGCACGCGAATTGCGGAATTGGCAGCGAGTCATGGCAAATATTCACCGGCCAAAGAAATCGGTCAAATTCCTTCGTACAATTGAGTATACCAGCAATCAGCGCAGCAGGCGCGCGCGATACACCAGCCACACAATATGGGGAACACCCGCACCACTGCCATCAAGGAGTGTCCATAAGCGACCACACGGCGACGACTATGTCCCAAGAATAACAAGTTCGGGAGTGGAATTTTCGCATCGGCGGCACCACGAAGCCGTTAGAATTTTTGGAGAAAGTCGAGTGGTCTGCCGATGCGTATGGACTAAACCTGAATCTGTTCCCCAGAGCCATGCCCGAACTACTGCAGTGAATGGCTCTGAAATGGTACGTGGCGAATAACCAGCACTAGACGACATGGATAACATTCATACAGAGTTTTCAAGAATACTTCCTGTCTAGAGACTACTTAGAAAGTAGAGACGAGACGACGTCAGGCTATAAACGAGCTATTTAAAGTCTACATGGTAGAGATGCAACCGCTAATGCGGCCACTCGCAATATTCGGCGGAAAAACAACTGCACAAAATCCACAAAAACAGACTCCATGGACCTGCGTGCGTACGCCAGGCCAGGTCAATTCCAGAACTTGGCGGAGTTGATGCATTTGGCAGCCACATTTGAGGAACTCGAGGCGAATAGGGAGCAGTTGAGAAAACAGAGCCGCGTGGATTACCTGAGTTACAACACTCCACAGCAAATGCACATAGATCCTCAACAGAGACGCGTGGAGTACCCGAGTTACAACACTCCACAGCAAATGCACTTAGAGCCTCAACAGAGACGCATGGAGCCATCACGTCGACACATGGACCCACCACAGACGCGTCACTACAGAGCTATAGAGCCAGCGCCAAGACAAAAAAGGCCACGATTCATGGCAATAGCGGACAGTGGAGGAACGTGCATCCCAGCGTATTACGAGGAAACCGAAGCCGACACGAGACCCAGGCCAGCCCCGAGGACGAGACGCGACAATATTCAACCGCATATACGTAACCCAGCGATGGCCTGCAGATTTTGCGGCCAGAAGAGCGGTAGAGTGTACGAACCTGGCTGGATTATTGTTGGATGTGCGGGCGTATTGAGTTCGTACGATAGTATGTTGTCCGTCGGGAAACGGGCACCGGCGTCAGCCACCGAGGGGTGAGCGGGAGCCGAACAGGAAGTGGCTCAACTCCAACGAAAGCCCCTCAGGCAGGATGGATACATGCTTGAGAGTCTCACCTGTGGGAGACGCAATGGACCAAGCGATTAAAGACTGCCACTGGAACCAAAAGATGCGAACGGCCATATCGAAAAATCCCAGAAAGTTCATAGATTATATGGAAGAATGTGGAAATTTATACAGGCACATCCCTCATCGACCTGGAACTGAGGATGTAGCAGCCTGGAAATTGTGTGTGCCAACGGGCAAGCGGACACAGGTTCTATGCGAGAACCACAACACCGCCGCCGCAGGACACACGGTAGAAAAACAATAGCCCGAGTAGCAGCGCGCTAATATTGGCCAGGCCTATACAGAGACGTGAGAGCATATGTTCAACAATGTGAAATATGCCAACAATATAAGCCAAGTCAATTGGCCGCGGCAGGCCAAATGTTAACCCAGATACCTGAAGAGCCGTGGAGCACGGTATGTGCCGACTTCGTGGGACCTTGGACTTGTGGGTGAAATTACACCACCTATCGAATGCGTCGGAGGGATTCGCAGCCAAGCTTGCACTGCGGCCCGTACCAAAGAGCAGATTTCACGTCACCGGTGATCTGTAAGCTGAGGAGCTCGGCAGACAGCAAGGTGACGGGTGAGTCCGCAGATCTCCAAAATTAAAAAGGGGAAAGATAAGTGTGACTCCAAAAACTAAAACTGGACTCACACTTATACACTTAAACATAACAATAAATAAATATATAAATATATATATATATATACATATAATTAAAACAAAAAAAAAACAATAAGAATAACAAAAGAAATATAAATATTAAATCGTGAATAGCTCTGAACGCGGCGAATGTGCAGAGAGCACACGCCGATTGATGTAAAATTGAACAACAACTAATGCTGAGAGAGAGAATGGCCATGACCCACTCCAGAGTTCACTGATGGAATCAAAGTGCAGTGACCGCCGAAAGCGTTATGCTTACCGCTGACATAGAAAAAGCAACAATGCTTGCACTATTTAGAGCGCAAGCGCAGCACCCGCTCAAAACAGTTAGCTTATCGCTTTGACGGAAATCGACAACAACAAGGCTTGCACTATGGAGAGCACAAGTGCAACGACCGCCAAAAACGTTTTGCTCGGCGTTTAGCAAGAGCATTTTATGACACTAGTGTGGAGGCGTGCACAGAGAAAATCCAGCAACAACTGCACTGGTGCGGGTGCGTGGGAAACAAACCATGCACTGTTGGTTAGTCACCAACACTAGTGCAGGTACTTGTACGCCAGGATACCGTTGGTTAGTCACGCACACTAGTGTCGAAACGTGCATCGACCGATAGAACGCCAACCCAAGGGATAAGGGACAGGCACATCCCTCATCGAGCTGGAACGAAGGATGTAGCAGCCTGGAAATTGTGTGTGCCAACGGGCAAGCGGACACAGGTGCTAAACGAGAGTCACAACACCGCAGGACATACGGGTAGCAGGAAAACAATAGCCCGGGTAGCAGCGCGCTACTATTGGCCAGGCTTATATAGGGACGTACGAGCATATGTCCCGCGGCGGGCCACATGTTAACCCAGATACCTGAAAAGCCGTGGAGCACGGTATGTGCGGACTTCGTGGGACCATTACCGAGGTCAACCCATGGGAACACGATTCTTTTGGTATTCGTAGACCGCTTTTCGAAGTGGACCGAAATGGTGCCACTTAGAAGCGCAACAACAGCAACACTGCAAAAGGCCTTCAGGGAGAGGATTCTGGCACGGTTCGGAGTGCCAAAGGTGTTAATAACGGATAACGGCACACAGTTTACCAGCAGGGTGTTTAAAAATTTCCTGGAAGAGATGGGAATTAAACATCAATTCATTGCGCCGTACACGCCACAGGAAAATCCAACGGAACGAGCAAACCGGACAGTGAAAACAATGATCGCGCAGTTCGCAAAGAACAACCAAAGACGCTGGGATGAGGCGTTGCGAGAGCTGACAATGTCAGTCAAAACCAGAGTCTCGAGCACGACCGGATACAGCGCTGCCCTCATCACACATTGTCGGGAGCCGAAGCTGCCGAAAGTTTTGTTCGATGAAGTGGCGATCGGTACGGGTCAGGTAATCCAAAAGCCGAACGAAAATGTAAATAAGTTGAAAGATATTTTCGAAATTGTTCGGCGAAGCTTGGAAAAGGCCTCTCAAGACCAGGCAAGGCACTACAACCTACGTCGCAGGCAATGGAGCCCAAGATCAGAGATAGGATGTGGGTGAAGTTACACCACCTATCGAATGCAGTTGAGGGATTCGGAGCAAAACTAGCACCAAGATACGGAGGACCGTACCAAATTGTAGATTTTACGTCACCGGTGATATGCAAGCTAAGGAGTTTAGCAGACAAACGGATAAGGACGGCACATATAAGCGATTTAAAGTCACACAGCAACGGGAAGGAGACTGGTGAGCCCAAAATCCCCAAAATTAAAAAGGGGGAAGATAAGTGTGACTCCAAAATTAGACACTTATAGACCCAAATAAAAAAAATATATAAATTAAACTGTTCCTTTAGAGTTTTTGGAGGAAAACACAGAACTGTTTCGTTTGAGTGCTTTATTAGGACAGAATTATTCAATATTCTTTATTAAAAATGTAACATCGGTTTGCTGCGCTCTGCTGGTGTCTTGGCGTTTGTAGTTGTGTCGCTGTGGCTGCTGTCGCTGTAAGGCTCCGTTATAATATGCCGACCCGGCATTTGCAATCCGTTAGGTCATTCGCAATTTCCAGTCCGTTTGGGTATTCTGGCGCCTAAGCAGAAATATTCTTTAGTTGTGTCGCGGCATTTGGCAATCCGTTAGGTTGTTTGGAATCTGACGCGCCATTTGCAGTCCGTTAGGGTATTTGGGTGATTAGGTAGAAATATTCTTAACTCCTCCCCCTTTAAACGCGGACGTCCTCGGACGCGAAGAATCTTGTTCAATGGTATGCTGTTGCTGATGCTGCTGTTGTTGCTGCAGTTGTGGTTGTTGTTGGTGGTGGTGTTGTTGATGGTGTTGTTGTTGATGGTGTTGGTGTTGATGGTGTTGGTGTTGATGGTGTTGGTGTTGATATGGTTAGCGGTGGCAGAGTTTGTTGCTAGGGCACATAGTGTTGTTGTTGTCGCTGGTACTGTTGTTGTTGTTTTTGAGGACGCGTGTTATCGGTGCTTAGATCTATTAACCTAGTTTTTGAACAGATACTTTTGTAGTTGTGTGTTTCGCAATTTTCTTGAATTCCAAAAATTTTTTGTTTACATTTGATTATTAACTTATCTATTTGGTTGTCTTTTTTTTAATAGGTACTAGTGCATATTTTGTTTGATGGAGTGTTAATGATACACAATATTTTTTGCCATTTGTGTTGTTTTGAAAGATGTGAAATATAATATTGAGTGTACTGAAAGTTCTTTAAATATTAATTCTTGCAGTTGTTTGTTGTGGTTTTTTTTTTTTTTTTTTGTTTTCTCGGTTATATTTTTCATTTTTTCGTTTTTATTTATACTTTCGGAGTTAGGTTTTGAACCTAGTCTTTTATCAATTTTGCAGTAAACTATATCTCCTTCTCATACTGTTTTATTTTTTTCTTCTTGCTATTATGATATTTTAAATCATTGGCTTGTTTATGTTTTATCTATCTCTGACTTTGTTTCTGTTTTTCTCTATATCTTGGGGTTTACTGGTGTCTCGGGTTCCAAAAAATATGTCTATTGGTTTTTCATTCACAGTGGAATGTATGGATTGGTTGTACAGCTGAACAGATTTGAATATTAAATCTTCGAAGTTCGATATTTTCTCGTCTATTTTAACGCATCTCATTATTTCAGTTAATGTTGAATGAAATCTTTCAACTTGTCCATTGCTGGTTGAGTTGTATGGCGGTGTCGTGTAAACTTTTGCTTTTAATTGGTCTTCCAATAAAAATTTGATGGATGCGGAGTTTAATGCTCTTTCGTTGTCCATAACAACTAGTTTCGGCATACCGAAAGCTATCATTATTTCGTGCAGTGGGTGTTTTATATCCTCAGCTGCTTTTGAATTTAGAATTTTTATTTGTGCGTATTTGGAAAATTTATCTACTGCAGTTAGAACAATGTTTCTCTCTGTAGTATATAAATCGATATGGATAATTTGACCTGGATAGGATGGAATAGGGGTTGATTGTAATTCTGCTTTTTGTGGGTGCCTGTCATACTTGCTTTCTTTGCAAGTTTCGCAAAGTTTTGTTATTTTTTCGAATTTTTTTGTTAGACTAGGGAAAAAGATATTGTCAAGTATTTGTATTTTATTCTCATTGCATTCCTATGGGCTCTGTGTGTTATTTTGTTATTATCTCTGTTTGATCACTTTCGTTTGTGATATCTTGATCTTGTTTTTGGGTATATCTGGCTTTTGTAATTCCCGAAATGGGAAGGGTAAATGTTCTGAATTTTTGCCATAATATTTTCGGTCGTGAATAGTCATTGACAATTTTTGGATTTAATCGTTTTTTTTAAATGTCTTCTAAGTCGTCTTCTGAGTAATGTGGTTTTGTCACTATGTGTCTATGGTAAGTAGGAAAAGGTGATTTGAATTCGTATGTTTCTGTTTCTGATGTCAACAGAAAAATTAGATTTTTAAAGACGTTAATGGGGACTTCCATCACTGGTATAAGGTTTTGTGACGAACTGTCATCACTTTGTACAGTTGACGTTGATGTGGATGTAGTATTTATCTCAGTTTTTGGGGCATTTCTGGATAAAGCGTCTGCAACAACGTTCGCAGTTCCTGGTTTATATCTTAATTTATTTACTGCCTGCGTTTTTAATTGTCTTATTTTAATTCTATAATTTTCATCAATGATTGAAGTGTCGTTATTGACATCCATAACATCGTTCAGCTGTTTCAAGGTATCATTGCCTAGGATACCGTGGAAGGTTTTTAAAGTTGGAAGCACGAAAAACTTGATTGGTTTATTTTTTTGGCCGAATAAACTAAGAAATGTGTGTTGGGATATTTGTCCACAGACAGAAGTTGCATTGAATATATTTTTATTTGTTTTCGGACTCGTAACTAAATTTGGTTGAATGTAGTTTTGATTAGAACCTGTGTCAATTAGAAAGTTAAGTGGAGTGCCGTTCCTCGTAATGCATTGAAAATAGGGCAAAGAGGAACGGTTTAATCTTAAAAAATGAATGTCTGAGGCGTCAACTATTGTAGGTTGGTATTCGTAGCCGACTTCATTTTCTCCCTCGTCAGTTAGATCGTAGGCTTCTTCTACGCCAGTGGCTCCGAAGTAAGCTTGTTCTTCGTTATAAACGTCATGTGGGATTGATTGCTCGATCTGTTCCTCGGGAGTTTCGGGTGTGATATGAAATTGTCGTTGAATTTTTGGTGGCTCTCCGCTAGGTGCGTAAGGGTGTTTGCCCGCGAAATTATTTGCATGTGGTTTGTTCATGTAATTGATATTCCTACTTCTGATGGAGTTATCTTTTTCCATTGGTACGGGTTTCGGCTGTGGTTTTGGGAAGAATAGGCGCGGAGGCGCTTGATAAGTCTGTTTAGTATTAAAAAATTGTTGCGGAAATGTATATTGTTGTGACTGGGGAAACTGGTTGGGACTTGCCATCTGATAAGTCATGTTTGGTCGGGAGGTATGGTAAAGTTTAGACTCGAAATTTTTCCATTGTCCGTAATTATTGGCTTGTGGTGGTTTGCCTAGCTGGCGTACTGGAATATAGTTTCTAGGTGGTAAGGGTGGAATTTGTTGTTTTATTCTAGGGATAAAGACATTTCTGTGGTCTTGGTTTTCTACCAAGTTGCACAGGTGTAATGCATGGCTGAGATCTCTTGGCTCTTTGACTGCTAAGAGTCTCGGTAAATCTCCATTTAGGCCTCTTCCGAAAATATCCAGGGCTTTGCCTCGATAATTGTTTGTTAGAGCTCTGACTACCTCAGGTGCGTCTTCTTGCACGGTTATTTGGTTGAGGATCAGAGAGAGTTGGTGGTATACCATTTGATAAAATTCTTGTACAGACAGACGTCCTTGAGTTAAGGAAAACATTTGATATTCGAGAGTTTTTAAATATCTCCTATCAGCGTAATGTTCGGTGAGACACTTGGAGATGGCCTTCCAGTTCATGGGAGTGTATACGATTCGAGCACTGCATCTGCTTCTCCTATTATTTTATTGCGAATTACTAAAGTCACTAAGTAGTATTTGTAAGTTCCTTCTTGACCATTATAAATTTCCATTATCCTGTCCACATTTTTTTTTCCAAGAACCGAATGCTGTTCGGTCTCCTGAAAAATCTTTAATCAGACGTGTTATTTCGGGAACTTTTTCTTGTTCCTCTCCTGATCTTGGATGAGTAAACGGGATATCGCATAGAAGGTTGTTGCCTTCACTAACTATTGCTTGTCGGATTATTTCGCCTCCTTGAGCGTTTCCTTTATTAGTGACACTATTGTATCTTTAAGAGATGAGCTTTGAATATTTTCCTGAGCACTCGTGCTAGTTGATCCTAGCCTCATGTTTACTAGAGATTCAGATAATTCTTTTGCTTCCATATTGCTTGAATTTGGACCAACTTTTTTCATATTTTTTTTTTTATTTAATGAACTGTTTCACAACTGAGGAGCGATAGCGAAATTTTATAGAAGTTAAATGATTATTCAAAATTTTCTTTTTATGATTAACTCTAATTTCCTTCTATTTTTTTCATATTATTTTCTTTTGATGTTAATTCTTTGTTTTGTTTGAATTTTAAAATATTTTCTTTATAGAAAATTTTTTGTTTTCAAAAATTTGTTTCTTATTTTCTATTTTTTGTTCTCAAAAATATTTGTTTCTTATTTTCTATTTTTTGTTCTCAAAAATTTATTTGTTTCTTATTTTCTATTGTGATAATATAAACATCACCCGGCGAATCTCACGCGACGATCCTTTGGAATTGATCCTTTTGTCCCACGACGATTTTGAGTCGAAATGGGTGACTCGGGTTCCTCTGGACAACTTAGCTCGCGGTACCCTGCGGACGGACACTACAGGGTTGTCGGCGGTATTTTTTTCGGCACCAGTACTCAGTTTTGCACTTCGAAATTAATCGTGTTCTTATCTGCGGCTCCTTGAGGCGCTTTTGTTTGAACGTGCAGTTTGTGTTCGCATCTGCGGCTAGTTGAGGCGCTTTTGATTTGAACGTGTTCGCATCTGTGGCTACTTGAGGCACTTTTGATTTGAACGTGGCACTGATCGTGTTCGCATCTGCGGCTACTTGAGGCCCTTTTGATTTGAACGTGACTACTTGAGGCACTTTACTTTTCGATCCTGGCCTATTTAGGCTTTCTCGCGAGATTATGTTCGTATATGACCGCTACTTAAAGCGCGTATAACGAGGCGTGGTTTTTTAATTCACTTTTATAACTCGCGATTTGCCCGTCACTGCGTACCTGTCCCTGCTCGGGCGTCAATTAAACTGTTCCTTTAGAGTTTTTGGAAAAAAAAACACAGAACTGTTTCGTTTGAGTGCTTTATTAGGACAGAATTATTCAATATTCTTTATTAAAAATGTAACATCGGTTTGCTGCGCTCTGCTGGTGTCTTGGCGTTTGTAGTTGTGTCGCTGTGGCTGCTGTCGCTGTAAGGCTCCGTTATAATATGCCGACTCGGCATTTGCAATCCGTTAGGTCATTCGCAATTTTCAGTCCGTTTGGGCATTCTGGCGCCTAAGCAGAAATATTCTTTAGTTGTGTCGCGGCATTTGCAATCCTTTAGGTTATTTGGAATCTGACGCGCCATTTGCAGTCCGTTAGGGTATTTGGGTGATTAGGTAGAAATATTCTTAACTTATATAATAAAAAGATAATATAAAACAAAATAAACGCCCAACAGGAAAGGGTAGGGATAAAAAAAGGGTAGCATGATATAAACCATAGAAACTGGAGCCCTTATGCGCGTTCAAACAGGCGAACAGCCTGAACGCGGCGAATGTGCATTGCTGAGAGTGAGCAATACATAGTGCAGAAGGAGTATGACCAGAGCTCCAGAGCTCACTGGCGGAATAAAAATACTACGACCGCCGAAAGCGGATAATAAAAAAAAGCAACGCTTGCACTATTGTGACGGACCTACCACTGGCGGAACAAAAATGCAACGACCCCCCAAAAACGTTTGCTCGCCGCTTGAAAAAAAGTAGTAGGAACTGGGCATTCTATTACAGGAAGCCATACATCTTTTTTTATTGTTTTCGAATTTTAATTGCTTCATTATGGCACTCAATTTATTACTTTGTGTGTGGGGTGACAGATGTCAGAGGCAGCAGCAGCCAACAATTGATTGGGCGCAACATTGAATAAAGATCATCTCTAATTTGCCTTGCACAAGCAAGTTTATCTAATTTACTCACTCTCGTTTTAACGTGTCGGTCACGGTTATGCATTGGCATAGCGCGCATCAATAGTAAAAGATAAGCTAACAAATAAGGCTTATAACTTAAATACAAACGCATACGCTATTTCTAATTTAAAATAACCAAAACAATAAAAACACATGAAAGAAAAGCAATGTAAAACTATCGTGTTTTACATTTATTAAAATAAGTCGCAACCCTCTGAACCAGTTCGAGCATAGGTGGACACAACAAAGTGCCTCCTCTTTTTTTTGCAAAGGCCTCTGATAGTATTCTTGGAGAAACAGCCGCTGCTTATTTTGTAAGCAACATAATGAAAGCCACGAAAAAATTTGGTATGGGACTCAAACAAAAAGAAAATAAAGAAACCATGTTAGAAAAAGAAAAAATGTATGCATGCGTAAGAGTGGCCTCCAGAGTGTGAAGACGGAGAAGCCATATGATATTCAATCTGCCATAAAAATCGCTAAAAACATGCAATAAGCAAGACTTTCGGTCGAAAGAAAAATGAAGTAATAATTCCTAGAGTTATTAGTGTAGATAAAGTTGGTGGCTTCTTGCCACTTATACCTATTATAACAGCACTCGGAGCATTAGGTGGACTTGCCTCTGGTGGTGCATCTATTGCAAAGAGTATTAATAGCGAGAAAAATGCACAGAAAAATGGAGTCCATTGATTTAGGCAATTAGCTTCGAACACAGGATTTTTCGTTTGCACCAAGTGAAGAGAGTTATAATAACGCTGATACAATTAGTAATGAAGACCAGAGTCAAACGAATGAAATAACTGATGATATCTTTAATCTTAGTGTAAATGAATTAGAACGTCAGAAAAATCTTGATAAAGCATTTGGACCTACTAAAAAAAAGTGGGGAAATTATATTGGGCAGTTATAAAATAACTGTTTTCAACAAGAAAATTGAACTGGAAACTGGTGAAAAATGGAATCTTACTCCTGGATTATATTCATTAATTTACTTCAAAGATCCTAAAGGTTATAATAATACGGATTTGGATATATATCAGAAAATCTTATCAAAGACCAGTGCCCATAGAAAAAATCATCGCCTAATGGTCCGCTTAAGGAAATCGTTCTAAAAGAACAATCAAATAATAAAAAAACTTTCTCAAAAACTGATGATCCAAGTGCAATATCTACACCTTTAATTAAGAAATTTATACATGAGGGTGGAAGTTTCATGACACTCACTTCAACTAAGCCGAATTATGTTTATTGGGATGATCCAAATGAGATGGTAGATATACTTAAACTCTTAGTTGCCTCACAGGAAGCTGGTAACACTAATCATAATAATACAATCGTTTCGATAATTGAAGAACTTCGTGAAGCAAACATTATTTATTAAATAACTGAATCTGTATTGTACAATAATTTATTAATATCAAAATGCCTCTTGACAAGTTTGGACACTTCTTCTCGACTAGCGATGAAAAAGAAGGATCAAGTATAAAAAACAAATAATTAGTGTATTAGTTGATGTTGATCCGAATATGATTTTTTCAAACAAACGTCGTAAAAATGTAGGTGATCCCTTGGAAGATAATGATGCAGTTAATAAAGGCATTTTTTTTTTTTTTTTTTTTTTTTTAATGTAGCAATTTAATTTAATATTGATCAACCTATTGAAAGGATTGTATACATAATAGCAGGAATTTAAATTAAATAATTGGTTTTAACATATTACAAAATTATTGATTAATCCACGATTTTGCTGCTGTGCCCAAAAATGGAATCCCATAAGCCCATGTGGGCACGATGATGCTCCTGTACACCATCAGCTTGATGCTCAAGCTGAGTTTACTGGATGACTTTAACAACCAGTTGAGTTTCGCCCTTTTGGATCTACACGCTGCTGCCGTGATCTGTATGTGTTTGCGCCAGATAAGTTTCCTGTCCAGATACATACCCAGGTAGAGAACATGATTCACCTGAGGTATGACCGTGCAGTTGAGTCGGACGGTTGGACAGTTACCACTCCTGAGCGCAAACGTACAGTGATGAGACTTGTTCTCATTGACGCAGATGTTCCACCGGTTGGCCCAGGTACTAAAACCATCCAAGAACCTTTGCGTAACCGCTGCTGCTCTCAAGAAGTGGAGGAGTTAGCAAGGAACATAGTGTTATCTGAGTATGTGGCAGCAGCGTACCATGCGGTACACCAGCTCAGATGCGGCGGATGTTTGATCGCTCACCCCTAACTTCAATCATAAAAGAGTTGCCAAGCAGGTAAGACCTGAGCAGTAAATACTGCGCCGATGGTAGTAGGGACTTAAGTTTAAAAAGCGGGCCATCATGCCATACATACTAATCTAGCCTTTGCTGTGATCGGTTGTGTTTTGCGGTGCCGTGTCTGTTTGAGATTGTTATTAAGTTTTAACTCTCACATTTAATTTGTTTAACATAAAAATATCTGTGCTTTGGTTCTATTTAATTTTTATGTAATTGCTTTGGTCATTTCGGTTCTCTTAGTAATTTTATTACAAAACATAAAAGTGTTATTCTTGTAAACATTGATAACACAGATATTTTTTATGTTAAACAAATTAAAACAGCTTGTGTTTTGTTTTTGCTTTTTGTTTCGTTGTGTCTCATTGCATGCTTGATCGCTTTGCATTGTAGTTGTTATAACGGTTTCAGTGTGCGCTTTATTGCTCTCGCTCTCTCTACTTTCGTGCGCTCTCTCGACGCTTTATAACTCTCGCTCTCTCTATTTTCGTGTGCTCTATAACTGTGCTTGCACGCGTTGTTGTTTTCGTTTCGTCTATTTCCATTAATATTCTTACAGCGCCAAAGCTTGGTGTTGTTGTACCTATTCTCATCTGCACTGTTTGTTTTCTTATTTTCTCTGTGCTGCGCCGAATATTTGTAAAATTTTCTCATAATTTCGCATATCATTTTTAAATCAATTATGTCTGCGTGTTATTTAAAAAGCTGTAAGTGCCTGGCCGACCCAAAGGCCGACTTCATCTGTTGGTTGTGTAAACGTGGTACACGTTAAATGTGCCGGTTTCACGCAACGGATTAGGGATGGACGGCGGTAAGTCGGGAGCAGCAGGTGTAACGATGCCGCGAGACGGAGTCTGATATTCAGGGATTTATGAGGCAAACTAGACGTGGCTTCCAAAGTCTCCGTCCAGCTTTTAGTCAAGCTCAGCGCCGATTTTGATGCTATGGAGAGTCAATTCAATAACGTAAAATTGTTGAATGAGTCTCTTGAGCGGAAGCGATCGGCCGAGCCTGCTATGCCTCAGGAACCAGGTTTATTAGCCCCTGCATGCTGTTGACCCAGGCACCGCTGACTCCCACTGTTGATAATGGTCAGCAGTTGATGCAGTTTAATTCACCGGTTCCACCTACACAACCAACAGTGGTGACTCAATTGAGTCACAGGCCACTGTGCCCGTTTCTATTCCGCCTCCTCTTGCTAGCAGTGCTCCTAGGACTCTTAGGGTGGTTGTACCTAAGAAGCAAATTTTCATATCGCGTCTGGCCCCTGAGATATCTGTGGATGACATTAAAGCCTACATACACGGTAAAATGTCATCTACAGGTATATCAATTGAAAAATTTAAATTTAACTATGAAAGAGAAATTTCCTCCTTTAAGATAAGTGTTCCGGCTGAAGAATTTGGCACAATTTGCTGTGCTAATTTCTGGCCGAAGGGCTTACTTATAAAAGTTTACAAACAAAAAACGTACTCGGCATCCTATTAGCTTACCTCAGAATCCTTCTGGTGCTTCGTCTTCTAATGAAGCACCAAAAAACTAAAAATCAAAAAACTAAAATCCTCTCTTTCTCTAGCATATCAGAATGTTAGAGGTCTTAATACTAAACTTTCTAAGCTTTACGTTGACAGTCTTTCATTTGAATTTGATATATTAGTTTTCACCGAAACTTGGTTAAAGCCTGATATCTCAAATCATTCTTAATTTTCCAATAAATTCACACATATAGATGTGATCGAGTATCACGCTTGGGTGGTGGTTGTCTGATTGCTGTTGATTCTGATCTTGCATCAGATTATTTCTTACCTCCTTTTCCTTTAGACATTGAATTTGTAAGCATTAAAATTCAGTTTAATATTTTTTCATTGTTTATCACTTGTTCATATATTCCACCTCAATCAGATGTGTCAATATATCTAAATCAGTAACATTTCCTCAATGCTTTCGGATAGAGACTATTTGATTGTATGCGGTGACTTTAATCTTCCCGAAATTATGTGGTCCGCTCCACCTATCTATTATTTCACCATTCCAGCATGGTTTTATGAAATGTAGGTCTACTACCACTAACCTTCTTGAATTTACTTCCCTTGTGATCACGGGATTTCAGAATAAAATGCAAACTGATGTCGTTTATACAGACTTCAGTAAGGCCTTTGATTCTGTTAACCATTGTCTCCTTCTTCACAAATTAAACCTTATAGGATTTCCTACTAACCTTCTGACCTGGATTTCGGAATATCTGAGTAACAGAACTCAAAAAATTTTATTTAAATCTGTGCTTTCTAACCTATTTATTAATGACCTCCTTCTGTAGTATTGCATTCTAACATAATAATGTATGCTGATGACGTCAAGTTATGCTTGGCGTATAATGATATGACCCCTCATTGCTTATTGCAGGCGGACTTATTTTCCTTTTGTCGTGGTGTAAAATGAATCTGCTCAACTTGAACTGCTCTAATGTAAGGTCATGTCATTTTATCGTATCTCTCCACAAGTTATTAATTACACGCTCGATGGGGTGCCACTTGATAGACTGAATGAAGTAAATGATTTAGGTTTACTTCTTGATCACAGGTTAAAATTCGATAACCATATTAAACTCACTGTCAACAAAGCTTTTCAAGTTCTTGGTTTTATAAAGCGTTGGTCTAAGGAATTTGATGACCCTTATACAACCAAGATACTTTTCATTTCCTTGTACGTCCAATTCTGGAATATGGATCTTGTGTGCGGTCTCCACAATATCATATTCATCAAAGTAGATTGGAATCTGTACAGAAGAGCTTCTTACTTTTCGCTCTTCGTCGGTTTGACTGGGGTGTACTTCCTCCATACACCAATAGGCTGCTTCTTATTAACCTTCCCTCCCTAATTAACCGTCGTGTTATGCTTGGAGTTATGTTTGTAGTAAAATTACTTAAAGGCGAAATCGATTCAGCTAGAGTTGATGAGCCAATTAAATTTTTCTGTTCCCCTTAGACCTTCTCGCTATTTCTTCCCACTTTCCCTTAATCGCTGTACTACTAATTATTCGTTGCATGAACCGTTTCGAGTACTCTGTAATGATTATAACAAATTATACCATGTAATCAATTCAGTATTCTCTATTTCTATAATTAAAAACTCAATTTAAATGTCCTATCTCGGGAATAACCTTCACATGCTGTGAGGAGCCATATAGCATTGGCAATTAAATGTATGTAAATATACATTTATGCTATATGCGCCCCTCACAGTAACTGCACATCAGATCGAAATCCGACCCTGATTGCAGTTGCGGCGAATTCGCTCTCTTTCGCCCTCTCTCTTTCGTGCGCAGGTTGTCAGCCATATAAAGCGTGCCTGACACACATGTCCGTTAGGACATGTGCCGTTATAGTGTGAGGAGTTTGGCGAGTGCAATATCGCCATCCATACTCGCACTAACGGCGAACATGGGCTGGCGCCAGCGAAAAGGTAGTGGAAAATTACCAAAGATCACGCCACCGAGGCGATCACGTGATCTTTGGTACAGTCGCGACAAAAGGCTGCGACGCAGGCCTATAAAAAGGGCGTCGCAGCACACAGCAGCACTCAGTCGATAAAATTAAAAAGCGAGACTCAAGCTCAGTCGAAAATCTGAAAATCAAACGCTGTCGAAAATCACTCTCAGTCGAGAAAATCTAAAAGTGAGACTATAGCTCAGTCGAAAATCTGAAAATCAAACGCTGTCGAAAATCACGCTCAGTCAAACAAATCAAAAGTCTCAGTCGAAAGTCAAGAATAAAGAACGACATCTCAGTCGCAGTGAACATAAGCAGAAACGCTGCCCAACAAGAAAAACAAAAGTGTAATAACAAGCGCGACGCAAGGCAAACGTGTGTCCAACGAGACGACACACACACACCGCTCCGAAGGATCCCCGCACATCGAAGGACCAGCACCGCGCCAAGGACCATCACACACCGAAGGACACACAGGACATTGGAGTCCTGAAATCAGGTCAGAGGTGCAATCCTTGCCACGCTTGAGCGTAGCGACAGGCCAATCCGCGCCTAGGCAAAATTAAGTGTGCGAGCCTGTGATTAGACAGTGTGGGTACGAGCGAATTCTGGTGAATAACCAGAGTGCCGTACGATATCGCTGTCGGGCAGGCGTGCCAACAATTTACCTAGCTGTGCGTGAAATATCTGAAGCGAAACTCTGGCGAACAGGTGCGCGCCTCAACACTGACCAAGGGCTTCAGTGGACTGTCGTTCCCCGCGGTACAAACACAACTCTGTACCAGCGAAAGATATAATAAAGCAACCTTTGTATAGAAATATTGTGAAATTCTGTGTTATTATTACCGCAAACGCAACCAAATTATAAATTTGTTGCACGGACCCACAGCTCGACTGAGTTTAGCCCGGCAGAGCAAAACGGTCCGTTACAACTGGCGCCCAACTTTGGTGGTTGCGGTAATTAATAAACACACATTACAATTATACACATAAAAATGGTTCGCGCATGGGTTTATAACCTGAAAAAGGATGAAGTGCGGACATATGGAGACGAATTCCAAGTGGAGCTGAGCGGCACACTGGACGCTATGCGTCGACAATTCGGAGAGTGGGTAGACACTCACGAATCCAGACATCCATACAGCACGCGGATTGTGGAATTGGCAGCGATTCATGGCAAATATTCACCGGCCAAAGAAATCGGTCAAGTTCCAGCACCGAACATTGACTTCGTACAGTTGAGTATACCAGCAATCAGTGCAGCAGCGCGCGCACGAGACACCAGCCAAACAGTATGGGGAACACCCGCACCACAGCCAAGGAGAGTGTCCATAAGCGACCACACGGCGACGACGATGTCTCAAGAATACCCAAGGGTAGCGAAACAAGTTCGGGAGTGGAACTTTCGCTTCGACGGCACCACGGAGCCGTTAGAATTCTTGGAGCAAGTCGAGTGGTCTGCGGACACATATGGACTCAACTTGAATCTGGTTCCCAGAGCCATGCCGGAACTATTGCAGGGAATGGCTCTAAAATGGTATGTAGCCAACAACCAACACTGGACGACATGGGTAACATTCGTCCAGAGTTTTCAAGAATATTTCTTGAAGAGGGATTACTTCGAGAACTTGAGGGACGAAGTTACCCACAGACGTCAGGCTATAAACGAGCCATTCAAACACTACATGGTGGAAATGCAAACGTTAATGCGGCCACTGCAGTATACGGCGGTAAAACAACTCCACAAAGTATACAACAACAGCCTCCCAGACCTGCGAGCATACGCAAGGCCAGGCCAATTCCAGAACTTGACGGAATTGATGCACTTGGCAGCCGAATTCGAGGAACTCGAGGTCGACAGGGAGAAGTTGCGACAGCAAAGCCGCATAGAGGAGCTCAGTTACAACTCTTCACAGCAAATGCACAGAGAGCCTCAGCATAGACGCGTGGAGCATACGGAGTACAGCACTCCACAACGAATGCACCGAGAGCCGCAACAGAGACCGCTTGGAGCAGCCGAGATACGAACACTCCACAGCGGAGACAAATGGAACCGCAACAGAGCCGCATGGCACAGCCGAGGTATAACACTCCACAGAGCAGGCCAGCAGAGCCTCAACAGAGATGGATGGAACCAGCGCAGATGCGTCACTATCACCAAACGGAACCAGCAACACGACAAAACCGGCAACGATTCATGGCAATGGCGGATAGTGGACAAACCGAACCCGACACAACACCGAGACCAGCCCCGAGGACGAGACCGAGACCAGCCCCGAGGGCAAGACACGACAACACACAAACACACATTAACAACCCAGATATGGCCTGCAGATTTTGCGGCCAGGAGGGACACCGCGCAACAGAGTGCACAAATCCCATGATGGATTATTGTTGGATGTGTGGACGTATTGGAATTCGTACGTCAATGTGTTGTCGGTCGGGAAACGAACACCGGCGTCCGCCACCGAGGGGCGAGCGGGAGCGAACAGGACAGCCCCAAGACGCTAATCGGGCAGCCTGCAGGACGAGGGAGCGCAGTTGACAGCGGTCGTGGAGATCGGCAACTGTCAATACAAGGCTACGATCGATACAGGAGCCACGAGTAGTTTCGTTAGCGAGAAGCTAGCTCGTGGACTGTTCGACGTAGGCCGACGATGCGCAACTGCACGGCGATTCCGCATGGCAGATGGCCGAAATAGCGGTGTCCAGGAACAAGTGGAGGTGAATATCCGGCTCGGACGGAGCAACATGGATATTGCTCTACTTATACTCCCCGGAATCATAGACGATTTGGTTCTCGGATGGGATTTTCTGTCGGCCATGGGAACTGTTTTGGAGTGCGCCGGATTGACCATAAGTATACCTGGGAACGGAATACAAGAACACCAGGAGGAGAGATTGTCCGTGGCAAAGACAGACATACCACCAATACATCCGGACGCAGAAATCTATGCATTTTTACGACGAGAATTGGCGGCATTTGAGGCCATAAAGGGAACATCGCCCATTACTGAGCATCGCATTGTCATGAGTGACGACCGACCAATCAAACAGCGATACTTCCCTAAGAACCCCAAGATGCAAGCAGAGATCAACAAACTAGTGGATGAACTGCTAGCCAAAGGATGCATCGAGCCATCAAAAAGCCCGCACAGCGCACCAATAGTGATGGTACGAAAGAAAACAGGGAAATGGCGCCTCTGCGTGGACTTTAGGCAACTGAACGCCAAGTCCGTAAAAGACGCATATCCCCTCCCAAGAGTGCACCACATCCTGGACCAGCTAAGAGAGGCGCGGTTCATCACGAGCCTGGACCTCAAGGATGGCTACTGGCAGATACCGATGGAGAAAGAGAGTCGGGCGAAGACGGCATTCACAGTCCCAGGAAAAGGACTGTTTCAATGGAAGGTAATGCCATTTGGACTCCATTCGGCACCAGCTACTTTCCAGAGAGCCCTCGACCGCGTGATTGGACCCGAAATGATGCCACATGCATTCGCATACCTGGACGACATCATCGTGATCGGGAAAACACGCGAGGAACACATGGACAATTTGAGAGAAGTGTTCCGACGGCTGAGAGCAGCGAATCTGAGAATCAACGTGGAGAAGTGCGACTTCTTCAAACAAGAGTTGAAATACCTCGGTCACCACGTCACGGAGGATGGAATCCGCACTGACCCCGAGAAGGTAGCTGCCATCGCCGAGCTGAAGCCACCGGGAAATGTAAAGGAACTGCGGCAATACTTGGGAGTGGCATCATGGTATAGGCGGTTCGTACCAGATTTCGCCACAACAGTGCACCCACTAAACGCGCTGCTCAAGAAGGGAAGCAAATGGGAATGGACCAGAGAGCGACAGGAAGCTTTCGAAAAGGTGAAAGCAAAGCTGACACAATCACCGGTGTTGGCATGCCCAGATTTCTCCAGGCCATTTTGCTTGCAGACGGATGCTAGCAATTATGGCTTGGGGGCGATATTGACCCAAAACTCAGTGGAGGGCGAACGGGTCATATCGTATGCAAGTAGATCCTTAAATGGTGCGGAGCGCAACTACTCTGCGACCGAGAAGGAGTGCCTTGCAATAATCTGGGGCATAAGAAAGTTGCGACCTTACTTGGAGGGATACCACTTCACCGTCATCACTGATCACATGGCACTAAAGTGGCTGAACTCCATCGAAAGCCCCTCAGGCAGGATTGCGAGATGGGCACTGGAGCTGCAACAATTTGATTTCGACATCAAATACAGGAAGGGAAACCTGAATATTGTTGCAGATGCCCTATCTCGACAGCCCCTGAAGGATACATGCCGCCGGATCTCAACGGTGGAAAACGCGATGGACCAAGCGAACAAAGACTGCCCCTGGATCCAAAAGATGCGAGCCACCATAGACAAAAATCCCAGAAAGTTTCCAGATTATATGGAGGAATCTGGAAACTTATACAGGCACATCCCTCATCGAGCTGGAACGGAGGATGTAGCAGCCTGGAAATTGTGTGTGCCAACGGGCAAGCGTACACAGGTTCTAAGCGAGAACCACAACACCGCCGCCGCAGGACACACGGGGAGTAGGAAAACAATAGCCCGAGTAGCAGCGCGCTACTATTGGCCTGGCTTATATAGAGATGTTAGAGCATACGTTCAAAAATGCGAAACATGCCAACAATATAAGCCAAGTCAATTGGCCGCGGCCGGACACATGCTCACCCAAATTCCAGAAGAGCCGTGGAGCACGGTATGTGCGGACTTCGTGGGACCATTGCCGAGGTCCAGCCATGGAAACACGATGCTGCTGGTATTTGTAGACCGCTTCTCGAAGTGGACCGAGATGGTGCCACTTAGAAGCGCTACAACGGCATCGCTGCAAAAGGCCTTCAGGGAGAGGATTCTGGCACGGTTTGGAGTGCCAAAGGTTTTAATAACGGACAACGGCACACAATTTACCAGCAGGGCGTTTAAAAATTTCCTCGAGGAGATGGGAGTTAAACACCAGTTCACTGCACCGTACACGCCACAGGAGAATCCGACGGAGCGAGCTAACCGGACGGTGAAAACAATGATCGCCCAGTTCGCAAGGAACAACCAACGACGCTGGGATGAGGCGCTACCGGAGCTGACACTGGCAGTCAACACGAGCGTCTCGAGCACGACCGGATACAGCGCTGCCTTCATCACACAAGGCCGGGAGCCGAGGCTGCCGAAAACTTTGTTTGACGAAGTGGCAATCGGTACGGGTCAAGTAAGCCAAACGCCGAACGAAAATGAAAATAAGCTAAAAGACATTTTCGAAATTGTTGAAGCTTAGAAAGGCATCTCAAGATCAGGCAAGGCACTACAACCTTCGTCGGCAATGGAGCCCCAAAATCGGAGATAGAGTGTGGGTGAAATTACACCATCTATCGAATGCGGCGGAGGGATTCGCAGCCAAGCTTGCACCGAGATACGGCGGCCCGTACCAAATAATAGACTTCAAATCACCGGTGATCTGCAAACTGAGGAGCTCGGCAGACAAGCGGATACGAACGGCACACGTGAGCGACTTAAAGCCACACAGCAAGGCGACGGGTGAGTTCCCAGATCCCCAAAATTAAAAAGGGGGGAAGATAAGTGCGACTCCAAAAACTAAAATTGGACTCACACTTATACACCGAAAATATAACAATAAAAATATAAAATATAAAAATAATAATAATAATAAATAATACATATATATAAACATAACTAAAACAAAATTACACCATACAGTAATAAGAATAACCAAAAAAAATACACATAAATATTAAATCACCAAAAACCCTGAACGCAGCGAATGTGCAGAGAGCACATTGCGCCGATTGCGGTAAAAGTGAACAGCAGCTGAGAGAGAGGATGGCCATGACCCACTCCAGAGTTCACTAAGGGAATCAAGGGCAGTGACCGCTGCGAGAACGCTAGCTCGCCGCTTACAGAGACAATCAAAAATGAAAAGACGTTTTGCTCGCACTATCAAGAGCGTAAGCGCAGCAGCTGCTCAAGACAGTTAGCTCGCCGCTCGTACAAAAGCGACAACAAAAACGCTTGCACTAAGAAGAGAAAAAAAGTGCAACGACCGCCGAAAACGTTCTGCTCGCAATATTGAGAGAGCAAGCGCAACACCGCTGAAAACGTTTCGCTCGCCGCTTTGGCGGAAATAGGCAACAACAATGCTTGCACTATGAAGAGCGCAAACACAGCGACCGCTGAAAACGTTTCGCTCGCCGCTTTGGCGGAAATAGGCAACAACAATGCTGCACTATGGAGAGCACAAGTGCAACGACTGCCGAAAACGTGCCGGCTACGCGTTTAGACACTAGTGTCGAGACGGAAATCGCAGGATACCGTTGGTTAGTCACGCACACTAGTGTCGAGACGTGCATCGGCCAATAGAACGCCAACCCAAGGGAGAAGGGACGCGAGCGCACACACCCACACAAAAGGGTATATAATGCGCCGCAGATATGCACAACTTCACAGTCGGCAATCGAGGGTGACCAGAATGGACGCACAAAATCCAACACCTCACGGCGGCTAAGCGGCCTCCAGTGGTCACTGCCGGTCAGGCTCAAACCCCTGGATGCAACCCAGCGACGCTGGAGCTCTGCACCAAGGCGGAGCCGGAATGACCGTGCGAAGGGCCACTGGACGGCGTTCACAGCGACCACGCGGACGCGTGGTTCGCGTAGTGCGCGTGATGCGCGTGAGACGGTTGGTGCGTGTAGTCCGCGTGCCAATACGATTGCCGACTCCAGGTCAACGGACAAGAAATGGACGTCGAGGGCGACAGAGAGGCACTGGGGCCCCCACCTCCGATCGCGGCGCTAAGCCGCTACCCCTAGAGCGACCTCGAGGGATCAACCCAGAGGGGATCCGGGAACATTTCCCCGAGCTGCCGTCGACCCCGAGCTGGACGAGTCCGCCGCACGATTCGCGGGGCCGCGACCGCGTGCGGACTCAATCGACGCAGACGACCGAAGTGGACACGAGGGAGGCGGGGAGTAGCGCCGAACGACGATGGAGACGGTCCCTACGCGCCCTACGACGACTCAAATCGACGAGGAAGGGCACAACGGGGATGGCGGTATCCAGCAGAACAGTCGCGGCTGGAAGGTGGAAGTCTTCCACTACCGAAGAAAGGGGGAGTGTGAGGAGCCATATAGCATTGGCAATTAAATGTATGTAAATATACATTTATGCTATATGCGCCCCTCACAGTAACTGCACATCAGATCGAAATCCGACCCTGATTGCAGTTGCGGCGAATTGCCTTTCGCCCTCTCTTTGGCGCAGGTGAGCCATATAAGCGTGTCTGAGCCTGCGAGGACATGTGCCGTTAAATGTGCCGAGGAGTTTGGCGAGTGCAATATCGCCATCCAACTCGCACTAACGGCAGACATGGGCTGGCGCCAGCGAAAGGTAGTGGAAAATTACCAAAGATCACGCCACCGAGGCGATCACGTGATCTTTGGTACAGTCGCGACAAAAGGCTGCGACGCAGGCCTATAAAAAGGGCGTCGCAGCACACAGCAGGCTCAGTCGAAAATCTAAAAATCGAGCTCAGTCGATAAAATTAAAAGCAGACTCAAACTCAGTCGATAAAATTAAAAACGAGACTAAGTGAGTCAAGAAAATCAGCAGAAACTAAAGTGCAGACTAGTGTCAGTCAGAATTAAACCGTGACGAAAGCAAAGGAAAACGCTGTCAAGAGGACACACAAAGTCGACAGGCGCATCGAAGGACCAGCACCGCGCCAAGGACCAACACACACCGAAGGACACACAGGACATTGGAGTCCTGAAATCGGGTGAGAGGTGCAATCCTTGCCACGCTTGAGCGTAGCGACAGGCCAATCCGCGTCCTAGGCAAAATCAAGTGTGCGAGCCTGTGATTAGACAGCGTGGGTACGAGCGAATTCTGGTGAATAACCAGAGTGCCGTACGATATCGCTGTCGGGCAGGCGTGCCAACAATTTACCTAGCTGTGCGTGAAATATCTGAAGCGAAACTCTGGCGAACAGGTGCGCGCCTCAACACTGACCAAGGGCTTCAGTGGACTGTCGTTCCCCGCGGTACAAACACAACTCTGTACCAGCGAAAGATATAATAAAGCAACCTTTGTATAGAAATATTGTGAAATTCTGTGTTATTATTACCGCAAACGCAACCAAATTATAAATTTGTTGCACGGACCCACAGCTCGACTGAGTTTAGCCCGGCAGAGCAAAACGGTCCGTTACAACTGGCGCCCAACTTTGGTGGTTGCGGTAATTAATAAACACACATTACAATTATACACATAAAAATGGTTCGCGCATGGGTTTATAACCTGAAAAAGGATGAAGTGCGGACATATGGAGACGAATTCCAAGTGGAGCTGAGCGGCACACTGGACGCTATGCGTCGACAATTCGGAGAGTGGGTAGACACTCACGAATCCAGACATCCATACAGCACGCGGATTGCGGAATTGGCAGCGATTCATGGCAAATATTCACCGGCCAAAGAAATCGGTCAAGTTCCAGCACCGAACATTGACTTCGTACAGTTGAGTATACCAGCAATCAGTGCAGCAGCGCGCGCACGAGACATCAGCCAAACAGTATGGGGAACACCCGCACCACAGCCAAGGAGAGTGTCCATAAGCGACCACACGGCGACGACGATGTCTCAAGAATACCCAAGGGTAGCGAAACAAGTTCGGGAGTGGAACTTTCGCTTCGACGGCACCACGGAGCCGTTAGAATTCTTGGAGCAAGTCGAGTGGTCTGCGGACACATATGGACTCAACTTGAATCTGGTTCCCAGAGCCATGCCGGAACTATTGCAGGGAATGGCTCTAAAATGGTATGTAGCCAACAACCAACACTGGACGACATGGGTAACATTCGTCCAGAGTTTTCAAGAATATTTCTTGCAGAGGGATTACTTCGAGAACTTGAGGGACGAAGTTACCCACAGACGTCAGGCTATAAACGAGCCATTCAAACACTACATGGTGGAAATGCAAACGTTAATGCGGCCACTGCAGTATACGGCGGTAAAACAACTCCACAAAGTATACAACAACAGCCTCCCAGACCTGCGAGCATACGCAAGGCCAGGCCAATTCCAGAACTTGACGGAATTGATGCACTTGGCAGCCGAATTCGAGGAACTCGAGGTCGACAGGGAGAAGTTGCGACAGCAAAGCCGCATAGAGGAGCTCAGTTACAACTCTTCACAGCAAATGCACAGAGAGCCTCAGCATAGACGCGTGGAGCATATGGAGTACAGCACTCCACAGCGAATGCACCGAGAGCCTCAGCAGAGACGCGCTGGAGCAGCACGAGATACGAACGCCTCCACAGCGAGATGACACAATGGAACCGCAACAGAGCCGCATGGCACAGCCGAGGTATAACACTCCACAGAGCAGGCCAGCAGAGCCTCAACAGAGATGGATGGAACCAGCGCAGATGCGTCACTATCACCAAACGGAACCAGCAACACGACAAAACCGGCAACGATTCATGGCAATGGCGGATAGTGGACAAACCGAACCCGACACAACACCGAGACCAGCCCCGAGGACGAGACCGAGACCAGCCCCGAGGGCAAGACACGACAACACACAAACACACATTAACAACCCAGATATGGCCTGCAGATTTTGCGGCCAGGAGGGACACCGCGCAACAGAGTGCACAAATCCCATGATGGATTATTGTTGGATGTGTGGACGTATTGGAATTCGCACGTCAATGTGTTGTCGGTCGGGAAACGAACACCGGCGTCCGCCACCGAGGGGCGAGCGGGAGCCGAACAGGACAGCCCCAAGACGCTAATCGGCAGCCTGCAGGACGAGGGAGCGCAGTTGACAGCGGTCGTGGAGATCGGCAACTGTCAATACAAGGCTACGATCGATACAGGAGCCACGAGTAGTTTCGTTAGCGAGAAGCTAGCTCGTGGACTGTTCGACGTAGGCCGACGATGCGCAACTGCACGACGATTCCGCATGGCAGATGGCCGAAATAGCGGTGTCCAGGAACAAGTAGAGGTGAATATCCGGCTCGGACGGAGCAACATGGATATTGCTCTACTTATACTCCCCGGAATCATAGACGATTTGGTTCTCGGATGGGATTTTCTATCGGCCATGGGAACTGTTTTGGAGTGCGCCGGATTGACCATAAGTATACCTGGGAACGGAATACAAGAACACCAGGAGGAGAGATTGTCCGTGGCAAAGACAGTCATACCACCAATACATCCGGACGCAGAAATCGATGCATTTTTACGACGAGAATTGGCGGCATTTGAGGCCATAAAGGGAACATCGCCCATTACTGAGCATCGCATTGTCATGAGTGACGACCGACCAATCAAACAGCGATACTTCCCTAAGAACCCCAAGATGCAAGCAGAGATCAACAAACTAGTGGATGAACTGCTAGCCAAAGGATGCATCGAGCCATCAAAAAGCCCGCACAGCGCACCAATAGTGATGGTACGAAAGAAAACAGGAAATGGCGCCTCTGCGTGGACTTTAGGCAACTGAACGCCAAGTCCGTAAAAGACGCATATCCCCTCCCAAGAGTGCACCACATCCTGGACCAGCTAAGAGAGGCGCGGTTCATCACGAGCCTGGACCTCAAGGATGGCTACTGGCAGATACCGATGGAGAAAGAGAGTCGGGCGAAGACGGCATTCACAGTCCCAGGAAAAGGACTGTTTCAATGGAAGGTAATGCCATTTGGACTCCATTCGGCACCAGCTACTTTCCAGAGAGCCCTCGACCGCGTGATTGGACCCGAAATGATGCCACATGCATTCGCATACCTGGACGACATCATCGTGATCGGGAAAACACGCGAGGAACACATGGACAATTTGAGAGAAGTGTTCCGACGGCTGAGAGCAGCGAACCTGAGGATCAACGTGGAGAAGTGCGACTTCTTCAAACAAGAGTTGAAATACCTCGGTCACCACGTCACGGAGGATGGAATCCGCACTGACCCCGAGAAGGTAGCTGCCATCGCCGAGCTGAAGCCACCGGGAAATGTAAAGGAACTGCGGCAATACTTGGGAGTGGCATCATGGTATAGGCGGTTCGTACCAGATTTCGCCACAACAGTGCACCCACTAAACGCGCTGCTCAAGAAGGGAAGCAAATGGGAATGGACCAGAGAGCGACAGGAAGCTTTCGAAAAGGTGAAAGCAAAGCTGACACAATCACCGGTGTTGGCATGCCCAGATTTCTCCAGGCCATTTTGCTTGCAGACGGATGCTAGCAATTATGGCTTGGGGCGATATTGACCCAAAACTCAGTGGAGGGCGAACGGGTCATATCGTATGCAAGTAGATCCTTAAATGGTGCGGAGCGCAACTACTCTGCGACCGAGAAGGAGTGCCTTGCAATAATCTGGGGCATAAGAAAGTTGCGACCTTACTTGGAGGGATACCACTTCACCGTCATCACTGATCACATGGCACTAAAGTGGCTGAACTCCATCGAAAGCCCCTCAGGCAGGATTGCGAGATGGGCACTGGAGCTGCAACAATTTGATTTCGACATCAAATACAGGAAGGGAAACCTGAATATTGTTGCAGATGCCCTATCTCGACAGCCCCTGAAGGATACATGCCGCCGGATCTCAACGGTGGAAAACGCGATGGACCAAGCGAACAAAGACTGCCCCTGGATCCAAAAGATGCGAGCCACCATAGACAAAAATCCCAGAAAGTTTCCAGATTATATGGAGGAATCTGGAAACTTATACAGGCACATCCCTCATCGAGCTGGAACGGAGGATGTAGCAGCCTGGAAATTGTGTGTGCCAACGGGCAAGCGTACACAGGTTCTATGCGAGAACCACAACACCGCCGCCGCAGGACACACGGGTAGTAGGAAAACAATAGCCCGAGTAGCAGCGCGCTACTATTGGCCTGGCTTATATAGAGATGTTAGAGCATATGTTCAAAAATGCGAAACATGCCAACAATATAAGCCAAGTCAATTGGCCGCGGCCGGACACATGCTCACCCAAATTCCAGAAGAGCCGTGGAGCACGGTATGTGCGGACTTCGTGGGACCATTGCCGAGGTCCAGCCATGGAAACACGATGCTGCTGGTATTTGTAGACCGCTTCTCGAAGTGGACCGAGATGGTGCCACTTAGAAGCGCTACAACGGCATCGCTGCAAAAGGCCTTCCGGGAGAGGATTCTGGCACGGTTTGGAGTGCCAAAGGTTTTAATAACGGACAACGGCACACAATTTACCAGCAGGGCGTTTAAAAATTTCCTCGAGGAGATGGGAGTTAAACACCAGTTCACTGCACCGTACACGCCACAGGAGAATCCAACGGAGCGAGCTAACCGGACGGTGAAAACAATGATCGCCCAGTTCGCAAGGAACAACCAACGACGCTGGGATGAGGCGCTACCGGAGCTGACACTGGCAGTCAACACGAGCGTCTCGAGCACGACCGGATACAGCGCTGCCTTCATCACACAAGGCCGGGAGCCGAGGCTGCCAAAAACTTTGTTTGACGAAGTGGCAATCGGTACGGGTCAAGTAAGCCAAACGCCGAACGAAAATGAAAATAAGCTAAAAGACATTTTCGAAATTGTTCGGCGAAGCTTAGAAAAGGCATCTCAAGATCAGGCGAGGCACTACAACCTTCGTCGCAGGCAATGGAGCCCCAAAATCGGAGATAGAGTGTGGGTGAAATTACACCATCTATCGAATGCGGCGGAGGGATTCGCAGCCAAGCTCGCACCGAGATACGGCGGCCCGTACCAAATAATAGATTTCAAGTCACCGGTGATCTGCAAGCTGAGGAGCGCGGCAGACAAGCGGATACGGACGGCACACGTGAGCGACTTGAAGCCACACAGCAAGGCGACGGGTGAGTTCCCAGATCCCCAAAATTAAAAAGGGGGGAAGATAAGTGTGACTCCAAAAACTACAATTGGACTCACACTTATTCACCTAAAACATAACAATAAATAAATATATATATATATTTATATATATATACACATAAACAAAACAAAAACAACAATAAATAAATATGTATATATTATACATATATATAAACATAACTAAAACAAAATTGCACCATGCAATAATAAGAATAACCGAAAAAAATACATAAACATTAAACAACCAAAAGCCCTGAACGCAGCGAATGTGCAGAGAGCACACGCAAATTGCGGTACAAGTGAACAACAGCTGATGCTGAGAGAGAGGATGGCCATGACCCACTCCAGAGTTCACTAAGAGAATCAAGGGCAGTGACCGCCGAAAGCGTTACGCTTACCGCTGACAAGAGAACAGCTAGCTCGCCGCGGTTACAGAAAGTGACAATCAAGAATTAGAAAAGACGTTTTGCTCGCACTATCAAGAGCGTAAGCGCAGCAGCTGCTCAAGACAGTTAGCTCGCCGCTCGTACAAAAAGCGACAACAAAAACGCTTGCACTAAGAAGAGAAAAAAAGTGCAACGACCGCCGAAAATGTTCTGCTCGCAATATTGAGAGAGCAAACACAGCGACCGCTGAAAACGTTTCGCTCGCATGATGCGCGTGAGACGGTTGGTGCGTGTAGATCCACGTGCCCGACGATTGCCGACTCCAGGTCAACGGGACAAGGAAATGGACGTCGAGGGCGACAGAGAGGCACTGGGGCCCCCAAAACCTCCGATCGCGGTGGCTAAGCCGCTACGAAGCCGCTACCCGAGCGACCTTGAGGGGATCAACCCAGAGGGGATCCGGGAACATTTCAAGCTGCCGTCGACCCCGAGCTGGACGAGTCCGCCGCACGATTCGCGGGGCGCGACCGCGTGCGGACTCAGTCGACTGCAGACGACGCGGGAGCAGAAGTGGACAACGAGGGAGACGACGCGGAGTAGAGCCGAACGATGATGGAGACAGTCCCTACGCGCCCTACGACGACTCAAATCGACGAGGAAGGGCACAACGGGGATGGCGGTATCCAGCAGAACAGTCGCGGCTGGAAGGTGGAAGTCTTCCACTACCGAAGAAAGGGGAGTGTGAGGAGCCATATAGCATTGGCAATTAATTGTATGTAAATATACATTTATGCTATATGCGCCCTCACAGTAACTGCATATCAGGCCGAAATCCGACCCTGAGTGCAGTTGCGGCGAATTCGCTCTCTTTCGCCCTCTGTCTTTCCTGCGCAGGTTGTCAGCCATATAAGCGTGTCTGACACACATGTCCGTTAGGACATGTGCCGTTATGTGTGAGGAGTTTGGCGAGTGCAATATCGCCATCCATACTCGCACTAACGGCAGGCATGGATGGCGCCAGCGAAAAGGTAGTGGAAAATTACCAAAGATCACGCCACCGAGAAGAGCACGTGATCTTTGGTACAGTCGCGACAAAAGGCTGCGACGCAGGCCTATAAAAAGGGCGTCGCAGCACACAGCAGGCGTTCAGTAGAAAATCAGAAACATAAGCAGAAACGCTGCCCAACAAGAAAACAAAAGTGTAATAACAAGCGCGACACAAGGCAAACGTGTGTCCAACGAGACGACACACACACACCGCTTCGAAGGATCCCCGCACATCGAAGGACCAGCACAGCGCCAAGGACCATCACACACCGAAGGACACACAGGACATTGGAGTCCTGAAATCAGGTCAGAGGTGCAATCCTTGCCACGCTTGAGCGTAGCGACAGGCCAATCCACGCCTAGGCAAAATTAAGTGTGCGAGCCTGTGATTAGACAGTGTGGGTACGAGCGAATTCTGGTGAATAACCAGAGTGCCGTACGATATCGCTGTCAGGCAGGCGTGCCAACAATTTACCTAGCTGTGCGTGAAATATCTGAAGCGAAACTCTGGCGAACAGGTGCGCGCCTTTGTATAGAAATATTGTGAAATTCTGTGTTATTATTACCGCAAACGCAACCAAATTATAAATTTGTTGCACGGACCCACAGCTCGACTGAGTTTAGCCCGGCAGAGCAAAACGGTCCGTTACAATGCGCAGGTGATAGATAACTAATCTCTTACTAATTATATTTGGTCTGATTGGGTTTTTTCTGGGTTTCCAATCCATGCAACAAATGTTGGATCATTTTGCATTTAAATACCCCCAGAATTCATTTTAATTCATTTAAATTTTTTAATTTCATTTAAATTATTATTTTTAAATTCATACATAATTTTAATGTTATTTTTAATTGTATTAAATTAAATTTCTTAATTTTGTAATTTTGGTCGACTGATCCTAGTTGACAATAAATAAATAAATAAATAAATAAATACGCGATCAAACGCTTGCTGGATATCCGGGAATACGGCAGAGCTGTACTTCTTATTTTCCAAGCCCTCGAGGACATGCTGTACTACTCGATGAACTTGCTCTGGTGTACCATGGAGATGCCTAAAACCAAACCGATGATCACGAATGGCACTCAGGAAGCCTACTTACAGCCGACAATCTTCCAAGAAATATTTTTTCAAATATCTTAGAGAAAGTGGACAGCAAGCTTATCGGTCGATATGATGAGACAAGATTATCCGGCTTGCCAGGTTTCGGAATCATCGTAATCACGGCACACTTCCACAGAGTGGGGAAGTGGTGGATGCGAACCATGGAGTTAAAGAGTAGCACTAAGAACATCACCCTTTCTTGGGTAGGCCTTAGCAACTCTACCGTCGACGGCATCATAGCCAGGGCCTTTCGTGGTCTTTAGCCTGCGAATCTGCAAGCAGACCTCACTAGGTGCGATAGATGTGATCGGTTGTACACGATCGAGATCTGCATTTAAAAATGCCTCAGTATTCTGTACCTGACTGGGTGACGCAAGCGTAAAAGGCGCGTACCGGCCTTGCAGCTCATCCGCAAATGCCGATGCAATCTCTGCATCCGATTGACACCAAGTCTTGTCCGGTCGCATAATGGGGATCCGTCTGAGTGGCTGCCGCTTGACACAACACGTTGTCTTCCACAAAATGAATCCATGTGTCTTATTGGGATCGGCATTGCGGAGCATATCCTGAAAATATTGGCTCTTAATGTCAAAAAGCAACTTTCGCAACTCGTACGCACCCGCCTAAAGTACCTTAGATCCAAAGGATTGCGTGAGCGCATATATTGGCGACGCAGTGCTCTCTTGTGCTATCAGATCCAAAATCTCAGTTTTTAAAAGAGGCTGAGCTGGACTGGGAGGCGAACAAGGAAGTTGGTCAAGCATGCCGCCGCCGCGTTAATATTACGCAGGAATAACTCCGCTGCGTCGTCTATATCAGCCGGTGAACTCAGCTCCATGTTCAAGTTGACAAGCTGCTCCAACCTCTGCCGGAATCGGTGATGTTTGCCTTGCGCGGCTGAAGACGTGCCTTGGGAGCATTTAGTAACAGCCATTCTATACACAACTATTAAAGGGATGTGATCGGAGTTAAGCTCAAATCGCTCAGATATACCATGACAGTCAGAACGTATTCCAGCGTACACAGCAAAGTCAATTGCTGTCGACCTATGACTACCATACGAATAGTGCGATGCACCATCCATGGCAAGTACTTGGAGGTTGGGTCTCTCACGAATGCGCAACCGCAATCCCACGGCGAGTGTCCAAGCAGCACCCCAGCGATGGTAGTAGGGAACTGGGCATTCTATGACAGGAAGCCATAAATATTTTATTGTTTTCGATTTTTAATTGCTTCATTATGGCACTTAATTTATTACATTGTGTGTGGGGTGACAGATGTCAGAGGCAGCAGCAGCAACAATTGATTGAGCGCAACATTGAATAAATATCTAACGTAGTAACGTTATATGCTTGCTCATCTCTCTAATTTGTCTTTGCCTTGCACATGCAAGTTTATCTAATTTACTCACTCTCGTTTTAACGTGTCGGTCACGGTTATGCATTGGCATAGCGCGCATCAATAGTAAAAGATAAGCTAACAAATAAGGCTTATAACTTAAATACAAACGCATACGCTAATTCTAATTTAAAATAACTGTTGGAGGCAGCAGCAGCCAACGCAACATTGAATAAATACCATAACGTAATTTGTAACGTCACATGCTTGCGCATCTCTAACTTTTGTTTCTGACTTGCACATGCAAGCTTATCTTACTCTCACTATGCAAGCTTATCTTACTCTCGTTTTGACAAGTGTCGGTCACGGTTATGCATTGGCATATCGCGCAGTAATTTTAAATATTATTTATTAAATAAAATAACTAAGGCATGAAAGAAAGTAATATAAAACTATCGTGTTTTATATTCATTAAAATAAGTCGCAACTATCTGATCCCCAGTTCGATCATAGGTGGGCACAAAAAAGTGCCGTCCTCAAAACATTTGGTGACCCCGACGTGATCTTTTTTTTATTTTAATTTCTTTCATGGTGTTGTGTCGTTGTTAAAGTGCAAGTGAAAGGTTATAAACTATTGTGTTAATAATCATTCTAGGCGTCTTCTGCATAATTCGATGCAAAGACCACGCGCTCGCACACACACACATTCTCGCACATTATCGCTCTCGTTTTAATTACGCGCTTACTCTTTTTCGTCTCGCTTGCCAAAACTTTCGTTAACGCAGCGGTCAGTCAGCGGTCAACCTGTGCTTGCGGTTAATTTCAGTCGCATTTCGATCGTCCGTTATTTTACAACCAACATACGCTCAAACCTACGTGCATATTCGACAGTGCTAATAGCGTGAGTCAGTCTTGACTAGCAATTGAAATGGCTGAGAACGAATCAATTTCAAATGCGGCTCCTCACTCTGACTTTGACTTTTACAAGGCAAAGGCAGAATCAGTATCTCGGCAACTCAATGCATTAAATGCGTTTTTTTCTGCTGATCAGCTGATGCATTTCGATGAAGCTGAGTTGCAGGCTAGACTGGATTTAATCCGCGAAATGCGCTCCAGCTTTGATGCTGCACAATCCAAACTTGAGAAGCTTAATCTTATGGAGCTGGCCACGGACGCAAGGTCGCAATTTGACCAAGTCAGCTGCGAGGTAACATCAAAGCTTACTCGTGAACTCATCAATCTGCGTAAGGTCGTTTCTCCATTCTACAGCAATCCGGAGCAACCCGAACGAGCTAAATGGCAGCTCAAGAGGCGCAGATTGTCTTCGTTACCTAACTTCGTTTTCTATGAAGATACGAGCAAAAGATGATCAGGAAGCAGCCGATCTGTTTGCTGAGTATTTTCAATCCACCTATTCCTCTACTAACTCTCATCAAATGTACCGTATCCTTACCCTGTTCAAAGAGCTATTTGCATTTTTGGTCCTGTCATCACTTCAAGAGTCACTTCTTGCCGACCTACACACAATCAAGCCTGGGTATTCGCCTGGTCCTGATGGTATTCAGGATGTGTACTTAAGTACTGTTCTGAATCTATTTCCAAACCTTTACTTGAATTATTTACCTTGTCTGTTGAAACTTGTTGTTTTCCCGCAATTTGGAAGGAATCCTTTATTATTCCTCTGTTAAAATGGCCCAAAGTCTGAAATAAAAAACTATAGGTGTATATCAAAATTGTCCGCAATACCTAAGGCATTTGAGAAAATATTATCGACTCAACGGCAACACTTATGTAGATCTATTATTTCACCATTCCAGCATGGTTTTATGAAATGTAGAGTCTATTACCACTAACATTCTTGAATTTACTTCCCTTGTGATCAAGGGATTTCAGAATAAAATGCAAACTGATGTCGTTTATACAACTTCAGTAAGGCCTTTGATTCTGTTAACCATTCTCTCCTTCTTCAAAATTAAACCTTATAGGATTTCCTACTAACCTTCTGACCTGGATTTCGGAGTATCTGAGTAACAGAACTCAAAAATTGTATTTAAATCATGTGCTTTCTAAACCTATCCAAGTCACCTCTGGTGTACCCCAGGATAGTCACCTGTGGTCCAGTGCATTTTAACCTATTTTTTAATGACCTTCCTTCTGTAGTATTGCATTCTAACATACTAATGTATGCTGATGACGTCAAGTTATGCTTGGCGTATAATGATATGACCTCTCATTGCTTATTGCAGGCGGACTTATTTTCCTTTTTGTCGTGGTGTAAAATGAATCTGCTCAACTTGAACTGCTCTAAGTGTAGGTCATGTCATTTTATCATATCTCTCCACAAGTTGTTAATTACACGCTCGATGGGGTGCCACTTGATAGACTGAATGAAGTAAATGATTTATGTTTACTTCTTGATCACAGGTTAAAATTCGATAACCATATTAAACTCACTGTCAACAAAGCTTTTCAAGTTCTTGGTTTTATACAGCGTTGGTCTAAGGAATTTGATGACCCTTATACAACCAAGATACTTTCATTTCCTTGTACGTCCAATTCTGGAATATGGATCTTGTGTGCGGTCTCCACAATATCATATTCATCAAAGTAGATTGGAATCTGTACAGAAGAGCTTCTTACTTTTCGCTCTTCCTCGGTTTGACTGGGGTGTACTTCCTCCATACACCAATAGGCTACTTCTTATTAACCTTCCCTCCTCAATTAACCGTCGTGCTAGGAGTTATGTTTGTAGTTAAATTACTTAAAGGCGAAATCGATTCAGCAGCGTTGATGAACCAAATAAATTTTTCTGTTCCCATTAGACCTTCTCGTTATTTCTTCCCACTTTCCCTTAATCGCTTTACTACTAATTATTCCTTGCATGAACCATTTCGAGTACTCTGTATATAATTAAAAACAATTTGAAATGTCCTATCTCGGGAATAACCTTTACGCATGCACAGGTGGTGGATAACTAACTCTTACTAATCATCTTTGGTCTGATTGGGTTTTTTTCTGGGTTTTCCCCAATCCATGCAACAAATGTTGGACCATTTTGCATTTAAATACCCCAGAATTCATTTTAATTCATTTAAATTTTTTAATTTCATTTAAATTATTATTATTTTTAAAATTATACATAATTTTAATGTTATTTTTAATTGTATTAAATTAAATTTCTTAAGTTTTTGTAATTTTGGTGTCGACTGATCCTAGTTGACAATAAATAAATAAATAAATCTCCAGCACGAAATTTACTTCCATTAAAGATTTTTATATGATTGTAGACGGTATTTAATATACTTTTCTCATTTGATGAATTTACTCCAATTAGAGCCATTTGAATTGTTCTATGATGATTTCTATTATTCTCATTTATCAACAGTTTATAAATTTTAATCCAACAATATGTTGCATTATAGCTAAACTCTCTCCACATCATCTCCTGAGTCGTTTATTAAAACGTTCAACAATTGATGCCATGAGACTACTAAAAGTTGAGTAATGAATAATGTCATTTTTTTACAAACTCTTAAAGGGTGTATTAAAATATTCTTTTCCATCATCAGTCTGCAAATTTTAGGAATTCGATTTTGCTTAAGAATACTCGAGAATGCATGATTAACTTCTTTAGCCGTTTTTGTTTTCAATGCTTCTCCCCATGCATATTTAGAAAATGTATTAATTACTGTCAATAGAAATCTACGACCTTTATTTGATGATGAGTAATTTTGAACATTTTAAATAAGTTTAGTATTTAGTACCAATACTTTGACCATTTTCCACATCCACTTATTCTTTATTATTTTTATTCCGCTCATTTGAGTAATGACCGAACTTGATAACGGTTTTATAGATTATAACTCTTAGCACACACAACTCACATCATTTATGTATTTTATTGTCGATATTTATAGAGTCGATATTTATCTTTACATTTTGACTTTCACCATTAATTAAACTTCTTAATAACTCTAATTGCGAATTAAAATTCGCTTGTAAAGAACTTTCAGATTTTTTCAAGAGTTCTTCCACCTCAATTTTATAACTGTTAAGCTCATGAAGAATTGCAAATCATATTTCACTTATTTTTTTGATCCGATGATCTTTTTCTTTTAAATTTTTTTCAAAATTCTCCATCATTTCTTCTACTTTTCTTTCTAAAAAGATTTTATTAACCGCATCATTATCTTCCAAGGGATCACCTACATTTTTAAGACGTTTGTTTGAAAAAATAATATTCTGATCAACATCAACTAGAACACTAATTATTTGTTTTTTATACTGATCTTTCTTTCCCATCGCTAGTCGAGAAGAAGTGACCAAACTTGTCAAGAGGCATTTTTAATATTAATAAATTATTATACAATACAGATTAATTTATTTAATAAATAATGTTTGCTTCACTATGTTCTTCAATTATCGAAACGATTTCATTAGTAAGATTAGTGTTACCAGCTTCCTGTGAGGCAACTAAAAGTTGAAGTCTATCTACCATCTCATTTGGATCATCCCAATAAACATAATTCGGCTTAGTTGAAGTGAGTGCCATAAAAAGTCCACCCTATGTATCGATTTCTTATTTAAAGGTGTAGACATTGCACTTGGATGCCCATTTTTTGAGAAAAGTTTTTTTTATTATTTGAGTGTAGTTTTTAGAACGATTTCCCTTAAACGGACCATTAGGCAGATGATTTTTTCTGATATATATCCAAATCCATATCATTATAACCATTGGGATCTTTCAAGTAAATTAATGAATATAAACCAGGAGTAAGATTCCATTTTTCACCAGTTTCAGATCAATTTTCTTGTTGAAAACAGTTATTTTAGAACTGCCCAATATAACTTGCATACTTTTTTTAGTAGGTCCAAATGCTTTATCAAGCTTTTTCTGACGTTCTAATTCATTTATACTAAGATTAATGATCTCATCAGTTATTTCTTTCGTTTGACTCTGGTCTTCATTACTAATTGTATCAGCTTTATTATAACTCTTATCGCTTGGTGCAAACGAAAAATCCTGTGTTCGAAGCTCAGATATTCCTCTATCTAATGCATCATAACAATCACTATAGTTTTCAGCCCTTTTAATTTCATCCTTAGTATTTGCTTGTCTTTTCTCTTCTTATTTTTTTACTTTCATAAACTGATTTGCTATTTCATTCCCCCTAACGATTTTCTGAAGAGGTTTTGTTAATGGCTTAAACGTTTCCTCAAGTTGATATTCATTTGCGGCTCTACCCAATTTAATGCTTTGAAATTTTCTTTTTAGTGCGCTTCTTGTTTTTGGCAATTCTTTCAGTATATGCTCATCCATTTTAAGCTATTAAAATATCAGAAATAAGCCGTTCAACACCTTTGCAGGCGGCTTCTGGTTTTCGATCGGTTTTACTGTTTTTCATATGGTTTTTTACTGTTTATCATATGGTTTAACATGGATTAATACGGTTTTTAGGTTGATTCCGATGTAAACAATACCCTCACTCTAATCGGACTAAATATAGTATAACTATATATAGCTGTTATATACTAAATTAAATATTATCTGGTTTTCCGACATTTTTATTTATTTATTTAAAAGATGAATACAAGTTAATTTAAATTAACGTTTTTTTGTTTTTTTTTTACTTTTCTGTTGCATTAATAGGAATCTTAAACATAAATGTCCACAGTTGAAAGAACCAAATCGTTGTACTTGGTTATAATTGTATTTTATATTCTCTCCAAAATATCTAATAAGCTCTAGAGGTGGTGCTAAATTTCCAAAACTATCAAAATATCTGATTTGCTTAGCTGCTTTGTAGTAAGCTACCCAATGTGTTCCAGCCCCACTTGAAAGATCTAAGTTAACAATACCACATTCCATTCTCCGCACTCGTTTCGGTAATGAGTCTCTCATAAAAACACCTCTGAAAAGGGGATATGTTTGTGGGCAAAATTCATAATGTCAATGTTCGACAGCGGTTTGTTAGGTAGCTCATTTATAAGTTTTTGAATGATTTGTTGATATGCCATAACCCTTTTGATATGGTTTTAGATAGAGTCCATTGCCTAAAGCAACGGCTTCCATTTTTCTGTTATTACGTTTATTCTCTTCTAATTCTTTCTGTGCATTTTTCGCACTATTAATACTCTTTGCAATAGATGCACCACCAGAGGCAAGTCCACCTAATGCTCCGAGTGCTGTTATAATAGGTATAAGTGGCACCGCCAACTTTAGGTACACTTATAACTCTAGGAATTATGCTTACATTTTTCTTTCGACCGAAAGTCTTGTTTATTGCTTTTTTAGCGATATTTATCGCAGATTGAATATCATATGGCTTCTCCTTCTTCAATACTCTGGTAGCCACTCTTACTGCATGCATAAATTTTTCTTTTTCTCACATGGTTTTTTATTTGCTTTTTGTTTGAGACCCATACCAAATTTTTTCTTGGCTTTCATTATATTGCTTACAAAATAAGCAGCTGCTCTTTTCCAAGAGTACTATTTACACGCCCCACGCTCTCTCAGCCAAAATTGAATCAGCTATATGACGATTTCCCAAATCTTTATCTTTATATGCTATATCGTGTTCCCTACAAGCAGCATCTAAGGGATTTATTCCCTTCTCGCCTCTTTCAAACGAATTTCTAGCTTTGTTCCTGGACCACAAAACTGATAACCTGTATATGTAGCTCAATTGGGAGTGAGTTGATTATTTTATCAATAAGACCTCTACCTCGATAGAGCTTTGTTCTGCTAATAGTTGTTTTATAAAAGCGCATTACCATTTAAATAGATGTTTATTCTTCAAAGTCTTATAAGAGAGTAATGATCTGTTGAGAAAACCATATCAGATATGAGATTAATAAAACAAAAAACGAACATAGAAGTGAGGAATATCGATTTTAAAAACGGGGAAAACAAACAAGTTAGACATAGCAGATTATTACCCAATTCAATTAGAGCCTTAATTGTTGGACCTTCAAATTGTGGGAAAACGAATGTAATGATTAGTTTGATTGAAAGTCCGAATGGACTAAAGTTTGAAAATATTTATTTATATTCAAAGTCTTTACAACAACCGAAATATGAATATTTGAAAACACTCGTGAGCCCAATAAAAGGAATGGGATATTTTACATTCTCAGAAAATGAAAGTGTTCTAGCACCAAGTAAAGCTAAAAAGAACTCAATAATGATTTTTGATGCTGTAGCATGTGAAAAACAAAATAATATTCGTGCATACTTCTGCATGGGACGACATAATAATATTGATGCGTTTTATTTATGTCAAACGTATACACGCATCCCTAAACATCTTATTCGTGATAATGCAAACCTAATAATAATGTTCAAACAAGATGAACTAAATATGAAACATGTATACCAAGATCATGTAGGTGTAGATATGAAATTTGATGAATTTAAGAACATTTGTCAATTTTGTTGGAAGGAAAATTATGGTTTCTTACTAATACGTAAAGATGATCCTCTAGAAAATGGACGCTATAGACGGGGATTCGCTGATTTTTATTAGAATCTGAGATATAATATGGGAAATTCTAATTATTATTTCACTTGAAAATAATCGATCTAAATGACAACTCTTCCTTTAACGGGCAACAGCTCAATTTTAATTGCAAACTATCATCCACCCATTGAATTGGTGGGAAATTATGAGTGTGCACTCATTGATTTCCACATGTATAACTCAATTCCAAATGTTGATCATGAAAATAATTTATTTCATATTGGAGAACATGTTTTTGAGATACCTGTTGGATCATACGAGCTTAGTGATATAAGAAATATTATTATTGAGAAAATGGAAAAGAAAAAAGAAAAAAGAATCCGATAATTGAAACATCCTCTCATCGAAAGTAACAACAATACGCTTCAAGTAATAATTTCAACTAAGGAACAAGCTATATATTTTAATAAAACTAATACAATTGGTCAATTATTCGGGTTTAATAAAAATATATTAAACCCAAATTGTATTCACATGGGTATTTTAAAAGTAAATACAATTCGGATAGAATGTAATATTGTAAGCGGATCGTATGTTAATGCAGAATCAAGCCATGTATTGCATGAGATTGCTTTAAATGTGCCTCCAGGCTATAAAATAAGTGAGAAGCCCCACAATCTTATTTATTTCCCAGTGAACATGAGAAAGATACACTACATATCTTTTCATTTAGTTAATTTATGTTATGACAGTGCTACACATCGCTTACATTTAAGACATCAAAAATGATTATTTATAATAAAAACGTGTGTTATCATCCATCATCAAACACTTTGAGTTATACTACAGAAGAAAAAGAAGATCGTTAAGGAGAACACTCACAACCGAGAACAAATTGTTATTAAAGTCATCCTAAAAATAAGAGAAAAATGACTAATTTGTTACCTAATCGAGAGAAACCCTATTCGGATGAGAGTATAACCAAAAAGAATATCATAGCTACTCTCCCTATCTCCAATCATTTAAGAGTAATGATGAAGTTAGAATCACAATCCAAAATCAGGACTTAAATGTAGTCCCGAGCGAGACTTTTATTAATATTGAGGGTTCGATTTCTTTGGCTAACAACACGCCTACTGAAGGTGGTAAATTAAAAAACAAATGTATGAGCTATATTTTGATGAGGTTTGATATAAGTTGAATGGAATTGAAATTGATCGAACTAGGTTTGTTGCAACTTCAACCAGCTTAAAAACTATATTTCCTTGAATAAGCCTGAAAGTCGCATGCTTGAGAATTCTGGTTGGTTTAATGGAAACGAATGGATATTTTAAATTCTCTATTCCTCTTAACCTGGCTTGGAAGTGCTTGTGAAGTCTTACTATGATCTACTAGTTTGTGAACATGAACTAATTCTAATTATATCTAAAAACATTGATTATGTATATCATAGTAAAATTGAACGTAAATGAGTAGCAATGAAATATATCTAATATTACATGGATAGTACCACATATTACTCTCAGTGATGAGATTGCTGATGTTAAACATAACAAAAAAAAAATAATAAAAAAATAAATAAAAAAAAACCTAGAAAACCGTATTAATCCATGTTAAACCATATGATAAAACAGTAAAAAACCATATGAAAAACAGTAAAAGCCGATCAGAAAACCAGAAGCCGCCTGCAAAGGTGTTGAACGGCTTATTTCTGATATTTTAATAGCTTAAAATGGATGAGCATATACTGAAAGAATTTCCAAAAACAAGAAGCGCACTAAAAATAAAATTTCAAAGCATTAAATTGGGTAGAGCCGCAAATGAATATCAACTTGAGGAAACGTTTAAGCCATTAACAAAACCTCTTCAGTTAACAAAACTCTCTTCAGAAACGTTAGGGGGAATGAAATAGCAAATCAGTTTATGGTAGCTAAAAGAAGAAGAGGAAAGACAAGCAAATACTAAGGATGAAATTAATATTAAGGATGAAGGTGGTAAACTAAAAAACAATTGTATTAGCTATCTTGATGATGAGGTTTGATATGAGCTTGAATGCGAATTAAGTGATCGAACTAGGTTGTTGGTACTTCAACCACCTTAAAAAACTATATTTCCTTGAATAAGCCTGAAAGTCGCATGCTTGAGAATTCTGGTTGGTTTTAATGGAAACGAAAAACAACTGGTAAATTATGGATATTTTAAATTCTCTATTCCTCTTAAAAACCTGCTTGGATTTTGTGAAGACTAACAAAGTCTTACTTAATTGTAAACATGAACTATTTCTACTCATATATCTAAAAATATTGATGATGTATATCATTGTAAAATTTAAAGTAATGGGTACAAATTAAATATATCTAATATCACATATGATGCTGTCTGAACCCTTTGTTAACACTTAAGGAATTCAAAGAAAAAGCACCAATTGCACCAATTATTGTTATAGATCTAACACACCAGAATGAGACTGTAAAACCTGGCCCGATCGATATCAGAGTTTCCTTAGAGTTGGATAGTGCCAGTGTGAGAAGTACACTAAAGTATATTGTCTACTGGTGCATGATCCGTTAGTTGAGTATTCACCATTAACGGGATTAGTTCAGCGCATTGTTTAAATAAATTTGATGGAGAATCAAGTAGTTGTTGACATTCAAGGATTTTATGGAAATATCAACTATTTTATGGATTATTAGAAATTGCCGTATTCTTTAAGCCTGGATATTAACCAGCCGTTCATTACCTTATAAAACCACCATATGACTTTTCTCAGATTAACTAAGAAGGCCCGTAAAACGGCAATATGGTTAACTTCAGAAATCAACACAATCTCTGTTGGAATGATGGAAATGAAAGCTTTTTAAAAGTCAAGAAATTATCTTCGTGAGCTTGTTAATAATATATAAATCACAAAGGGAGATATGAAGAAAAAGTTTCTTGAAAAGTATTCTAAGGACGTGTGTAATGAACATTGAAAGAATTTGCATGTCCACGATTATATGGGTCACATTCAAATAAGGGTGTATGTGCCTTAAGAATCGCTCGAGTTGTAATAGATTTTCTTATAAACTTAAATCTAAGTGTATTGTAGAATCCAATGGGTAAAATTAATAAAGAAAAAAATTCCAAATTTATAATTAAATATGTTTATTATTATTTAGAAACATAATGGTGTGAACAGAATTTAATTTCCATATATTCTAAAATTAGAGCTTTCTAAGATTAGAAAGAGTTTAAATAAATTGTTTAGAGCACAATGGTTTGATATTTTCCCATGTATTCTACAATTTGTAAAAAAGTATTGAAAGTGACTTAAACTTTGATTCTAGTTCTAAATCAACTATTTTTTGAAGTAAAATATTTGAGTTGAAAACTATTTCGTAGCTCTACCTCATACAATATCTGAAGCGAAACTATTTAATGGACTTAATATATCACCAAGGCTTAAATAAGAAATATCTCCTTCACTCCAATCCAATGCATCAACATACTGTGAAAATGTAGGGGGCAGATCTTCCTTCCTTCTTTTTCTTCCAGAAAAAAGACAGTTTGAGTTTGGGATTTTACTTGGATATTTATTTCACTTGAAATTTCTGGTTTGTGTTTTAGTTGCAATACGAATGCGAGTGTAAACAATGGATAGATGTAACTAATTAACAGCGCTGAGAGCGCTGAGAGGAGGTTACATTGCAAGAAGAGAGCATGCGGATCGTAGGCTATGTTAAGCCAAAATACCAACAGCTGACATAGCATGGCTTAACATAACCCACATAAACATTCTCCCCCCTTGCAATGCTCAGCATTGTAAATGGATTCGAAAGCATATTGCCTTAGGATCGGCAATTGCCGGTTAATATCCAGCCGAACTCCGTGCTTTGGGCGAGAGGAAGGCCGCTCTGGCACGGAAGCATGCCCGGCAGGATGATGTGAGGATACACATCGGCTCCCAGGATCAGCGAGATAGTCGCTGGAGTGTGCCACCCCTCGTCAGCCAAGACAACGTTGGAAAACTTCTTGTGGAGGTCGCTGCTGGCGGCTCGGATTGGGGTCCGATGGTGGAGTTGAGGGTCGACCTCAAGCACGACTTCCCGATTTAGCTCCGTTGACCTCGATCGGAGCATGACGGTGCAAACGCGTTCGGACCCAATGCTAGTGACGGAAAGCCCAAGGGCCGTTGCCAGTGAAGCATTAATGCGACTCATCGGGCAACACGCGTCGATGAGCGCTCGGGTTTCGAACGATTTGACACCGGTGTGGAGCAGCACAATAGCGGTTGGTAATATAGTCACGCTTGTGTGCCGCATCAACGAGGCCAACGAAGTAACGATTGGAGCCTTTGGAGACGTGGGCGGTGAGCGGCGGTCCGTCGGCGGAGGAGATCCGCTGGGTGAGCGGCGGTCCGTCGGCGGAGGAGATCCGTTGGGTGAGGAGGAGTGACGGGCTGACGAACGGATGTCTATCTCTTGGTGCCGACGCCTTGGCACCTGGTCGGCATCTCGCAAATGAAGCAGAGTGTGGTGTGGTCCGCCACACACCCGGCACGACGCATCACTGCGGCAGGAACCCTCGGAGTGCTGATGGGCAAGGCAGTTCGGGCAGTAGCGGTTGACGAGCACTGCTCTCAACCGCTTCTCAGCGGAAAAGCGAAGAAAACGCTGGCACTTCCGCAGCGCGTGGACACCTCTGCACACTCGACATCTGAACGAGTTTGAGGTGGGGCGGTTGGCCGTCGTAGCGGGTTTACGGGACGGCATGCTGTTCCTCAGTAAAACGAAAACAAAGAAACTGTAAAGGAAGAAAGGAATAGCTTATGATTTCGTTTAACAAAAAAAACAACATGAAAGGAATTCCTTCAATTAGGCTAAGACTGTAGATTCTTTTCTTCGCCTCTAGGATCGTGGAGGAAAAGGACCAGTTTATGAATTGGTCTCTTGATGACCCCTCGTGTCGTAAGGACGTCAACGACACGGACGTTGTTGTCATCACCTGAATGGGTACTCAGAATTCTTCCAAGACGCCATTCGTGGACGGGAAGGTTGTCTTCCTTGACAATTACCATATCGCCAGGTTGGAGATTTCGCGATGGATATTGCCACTTAATGCGTTTGTGGAGTTCCTTTAGGTACTCTTCCTTCCAACGGAAACAAAGCTGTTGGTTAAGAGCCTTCAGGCGTTGCCATCGGTTTAGAATGGACGTGGCACTCTCTGTAATTTCGGGCTCACAAACGGACAAGAGAGGTGCACCGATTAGGAAATGCCCTGGGCTCAGGGCTAACAAGTCAGTTGGATCTTCTGACATTGGAGAAATCGGTCTTGAGTTAAGACAAGCTTCAATCTTGGATAAGAGTGTTGATAGCTCTTCGAACGTGAACTTAAAGTTCGCTGCGGATTTGTGGAAGAGTGTCTTGAAACTCTTCACTCCAGCTTCCCATAAGCCACCCATGTGCGGTGCGCTTGGCGGATTGAAGCGCCATGACAATTTGTGTTGGGTATACTTGGATAGTATGGTTTTCTTTGTAACTTCAAGGAAATCTTGATCGAGGGCCTTGGACGCTCCGACAAACGTTTTCCCGTTATCAGAATACATTTGTCGAGGACATCCACGTCGTGCAACAAATCGTGCAAAGGCGGCGAGAAACCTTTCGGTTGTCAGATCGGAAGTGGCTTCCAAATGGATAGCCTTTGTACTGAAGCATACAAAAACACATACATAGCCCTTGGTAATTCGACAAGCACGCCCTGTGAAACTTTTGATGTCAAAGGGGCCGGCAAAGTCAACACCAGTATGGGTAAAGGGTCTGGAGAATGTGGACCTTTCAATTGGTAAGTCACCCATGAGTTGGGTTTGAAGCCGCTTCTTGTAGATGATGCAAACTTTGCATGAGTTGATCAATGACTTTATTAAGTTCTTGATCTTTGGAATCCAATAGCGTGACCGGATAAGGCGCAACATCAATTGGTTTCCTCCATGGAGCGATATGCGATGCGTGAAGTGAACTAAGAGGCGGGTAAATGAGCATGAATATGGGAGGATGATGGGATGACCTTCATCGTAGCTTAATGTAGTGGAGGCTTTTACCCGGCCGCAAGCTCTCATGATTCCCGTCCGATCGAGAAACGGGTTTAAATTGAGGATATGACTGGACCTTGGGATTGGTTCCTTCTTAGTCAAAAGCTTATACTCCTTTGGATATTGCCATTGTTGAGTACATCTAATGAGTACGTCTTGAACCTCAGCAAGCTCTTTGCTGCTGAGCTCATCGGAAAAATGATACGGAATTTTCCGACAGCGCTTGATGAAGCGAAGTACGTATGCAACGACGCGTAACGCTCGGTTGAAGTCCGAAAATCGTTCAAGGAGTTCAAACGATTGCTGCACATTAGCTAGGTTTGATCTGATTGGGCGTTGCTCAATATCAGTTTCAAGGAATGAAGTTTGAGAGGAGGGCCATTGGTTTTGTGGAAGTAGTAACCATTCTGGCCCTTTCCACCACAGCTGACTATCCCGTAGCTCTTGTGGCGTGACCCCTCTACTAGCCATATCTGCTGGATTGCACTCGGAACGGACGTGTGACCAGGTCCCTGCGTCAGTCGCTTGTATTATTTTTGTGACTCTATTGGCAACGAAAGTTGTCCAAGTGCACGGGGGCTTGTTAAGCCAAGCAAGGACTATTGTGGAATCTGTCCAAAAGTACGGTTTCACATTGTTGTTGTGAAGTTGTGGGAGGAGTGACTTGGACAGATCGGCAAGGAGTACGGCTCCACACAATTCAAGTCTTGGTAGAGAGACTGTTTTAATTGGAGCCACTCGCGTTTTCGCTGTAAGAAGGTGAATGTGAACTTGCTTATTCACTTCTATACGGACATAAAGAGCTGCGCCGTATGCACGTTGAGATGCATCACAAAAGCCGTGGTACTGTACACTTGCGGTGGGTTTGAAATCTATCCATCTTGGAATGCGAATTTCTCCCAGAGTTGGATAGCACGTAAGGAAGTCGTGCCAACGATGCAGCAGCTCTTCTGGCAGTGCATCATCCCATCCGAGATCGTGGAGCCAAATTTCCTGCATGAATATCTTGGCACGAACGATCACTGGCGCTAACCATCCAGCTGGATCAAATAGTTTTGCAATCTGCGAAAGGATTTCGCGCTTGGAAAATGATTGCTTTGATGGGAGAGTGGAAGGAGAGAAAAAAAACTCGTCAGTGTCCGCTTGCCATCGGATACCGAGAGTTTTTGCAACGCTGGATTCCTCGAGTTCCAGAAAGTCATCACGCAGTAAGTGATCCTTAGGAATCTCTTTGAGTACATCTCTATGGTTTGATGTCCATTTTCGTAATGGAAACCCGGACTGTGCCAGAGCCTTACGGAGTTCTCGAATTTTGGAGATTGCTTGATCCTTGGAATGGGCTCCTGCAAGTACATCATCCACATACATGAAATGTGAAATAATGTCACTTGCCAGAGGATACTGTTCTTGGACATCCTTTGCGAGCTGTTGGAGTACTCGGATTGCCAAGAATGGAGCGCAATTGACACCAAATGTGACAGTATTGAGCTCAAAGTCACACACTTCTCCCTTCTTATTCCGGAAAAGAATTCTTTGATAGGGGGTGTGCTTTGAGTCCACCAAGATTTGTCGATACATCTTGGTTATGTCGGCATTGAAGCAGTAGCGGAAATAACGCCATTTTAAGATCTGAACTGTCAGATCAGATTGAAGGACGGGTCCCGGATAAAGGTTGTCGTTCAAACTTTTGCCGTTTGAGGTTGGACTGGAGGCGTTGAATACTACTCTGACCTTTGTAGTGGTGCTGTCTGGTTTCAAAACAGCATGATGGGGTAAATAGTAGTTGTCTGTGTCACTTTGAGGGACTTGTCTCATGTGACCGAGATCCAAATATTCCTGAATCACAGAATCGTATTGCTCTTTTAAGGGAATGTTTCTCTTCAAACGGCTTTCGTTCTTTAGAAACTGAGCGAGTGCGGTGGACCTTGAATGTCCCAACTGGATGTGATCAGGATTGCGGAACGGTAGGGTGACAACGTATTTACCATTTTCATTTTTAATCGTGGTGCGGATAAAATTCGTTTCACATACAGAATCTGAGTCTCTTATAGGACTCGAAGGAAGATCCTCCACCTCCCAAAATTTTGTTAGAAGATCTTCTAATGGAGGTGTCGGATTATTGGAAATTCTTGTTGTGAAAGAAGAAATTGATGTGGCACTGCCTTGTGTTATTGGACCTGTGAGAATCCATCCAAAAACTGATTCTTGCCCCAACAGTGTCCCACAAATGTTCGGAATGGAGCCGCCGAGCAGTATGGATGGGATGATATCTGCGCCTAGTAGCACGTCAATCTGCGAGCTCCTGTGAAAAGTCGGGTCAGCCAATTGGATATTTGGCAAGTCCTTCAACGTATTCTCATGAATTGAGTACGATGGTAGGTTACCTGCCAAGTGTGGAAGGACAAAGGCCGAAATCTCAATTTGAATTCGAGGCCTTGTCGGAGAGCCTATGTGGAAGTGACATAACTTCTGAGGCTTCGCTGCGATAGCTTGATTTAAGCCATTGACTTGGGCTTGGACGGGTTGAAAAGGAGGCTTGATCAGGTTGAACAACCTCGTGGTGATGAAGGTTGCTTCCGAGCCCGAATCAATCAATGCACGTGCCTTATATTTGATACCTGCATGGCAGATATTTATAAGGGCAGTGCCTAGCAAGACACCTTGTGTGTTTGCAGAGAAATATGTTTGTACATTTCTCGGATTTTGTGGATTTGGAACGTTACTTGGAGTAGTAACTGTTGCAGAGGCTGGCTGGGGAGAGGGGTCGCCACGATGAAGGAGTGTGTGGTGACGACCTTTGCACGTGAAGCAGCTGTGTGCACTTGTGCAGTCTTTGAGAATATGGCCTCTTGCAAAGCAATTCAAACACAACTTTTGCTGCTTTATGTAAGCAGCTCGGTCCTTGACCGACATTTGGAGGAATTGCGGACATAATCGAATCGGATGATTCTCTTTGGAGCATAGCCTGCACGATTGTGTCTTTACGGAAATCTTGCTTTCAAAAGAGTTGACCTTGGAGCATGCTTCTTTGCGCGTAGGTCTTTGCTGCATGTGCGTGCTTGTGCTTGGCATCATGTCCTCGATGGCTTCCAAGGTGCGGTATCGCTCCAATAGGAAAGAGTTGAGTTCATCCCATGTCGGAATCTCTGACTTATTATGTATGGATTGCTCCCATAACGATAGAGTTAGTTTTGGGAGCTTCGATGAAGATAGGAAAACCAGGAAACAATCCCAATTCTCAGTTTTGACCTTGGCTAGTTCTAGCGCGGTCAAGCACCCTTGGATGGTGCTCTGGTGGTCCTTGAGTGACCTTCCAGTTTCATGGGATATGGATGGAAGATTGAACAGCACCTTGAGTTGACTGTTGACGAGCAATCTTCTATTCTCGAATCTTTCAGTCAGGTTTTGCCACGCTGACTGAAACCCATCGTTGGTCAGTGGTGATTTGGCAACTATATTGTTCGCCTCACCGCTGGTTTTGGAATTTAGGTGGAAGAGTTTTTCCACCGGAGATAGACTTGGATTGTCTATATAGACGGCTGTGAACAGGTCTCGAAACGTAGGCCATCGAAGGTAGTCTCCACTAAAAACTTCGGTGTCGACGGGTGGAAGCCTGCAGCCTCTCATTATCGGAGGTGCAAGCGGAACTGGCTGCGGTCTACTTGCAGCCGCAGCTTGTGCGATTTGCTCGCTGAGTTGAGCTGCACAGCGTTCGTATACAGAATAGCAATGGAAGTACTTATTCTGCCTGACCGCACTATCTTCACTGCTTTCCCCTTGGATCGCAGTTTTGGAGCACAACTCATATTCCTTTTCGACCTTTTCCCATAGGGATCGTATCTGGTCTCGGCGGATCTCGAGTGTGTATACTGTGGCGGGCGTTGTGGATGGCATGTTGATCATTGCCTCATAATGGCTGAGTCGATCGGAAATAGCGATAAAGTCGCTTAGCGCCATTCTGCTCGAGCTTATGATCTTGCTTATGTGAGCGCGTGTGCCTGTCGGACTCCTTGGAATAAGCTGTTTTTGCTTAACAGGCTTATTTCCAGTAGGAGCTGGTTCGCTTTTGAACTTTGAAGCCGACGACCTTGGTGTTGGTCTATTGGAGCCACACGAAATGGGCGAACTTCTGGTATCACGTTGCGGAGGAACGGATAATTGCTTCTTATTGTTCGAATTATTCTCTGAGTTCATATATGGTCTTTCTGATACTCAGAGAATGAATTCAAGAAGAGGAAGTTTTTTTTTTATATATATATTTGTTGGAAACTTTATTGGACCAGTATATTTTTTTTTTTTTTTACTTACGAGATCGTGACTGTGAAGAGTCGGAATGGTGATCTCGCATAAAAAAATATTTTCTTTGTCACTGCAGCCCTGGATGTGCTGGTAAGTTATTACAATAACAGCTGACAAGGTAACAATAACAGCTGGTTATGTTAATGTTGCGGAGTGACAAAGTGAGGAATTTAAGACAAGACAATGGAAAAAAGTTTCGGAGCGTAAATAATGTGGTCGGACGTGTAACAATATTACAATTATTAATTAAAATAATAATAGTAACAAATAATAATATTAATAATAATATTTATTGGTCGGATTGTGTTAATTCCTTGCCGTCACTGAAATAGTGGATGTGTACATACAAACATATGTTTTGAATTCATTTAATTAGTTATTGAATTATGCCGTCTGTTATCTTTATTGATCTCTTTGTTGTTGTGTGTGCGGCCAATCTTTATTATTTTATTTTGTGGTTGTATGTTTATGTTTATGTTTGCATGTACCAATGTGCAGTGTACGGCAAAGAATTGTATATCACATATGTACGTATGTTTATAATAGCATAGTTGGAACAATAGCATGCAAGAATTCTACAGTTTAAATTGAAATGTTAAAAGAATTCTTGCAGCAGGCAAAATTATGCGAAGTTGTTTTTATATATTGTATTGTATTGGTTTATAATTGTATTGGTGTCACTAAAAAGTGTGTGCGTATTTATGTATGGAGTACATATAAGTATGGGAATGTGAAATTATGTGCCTTTTGGACTTTGGATAGTAGTCGAAAAAATGGCTGATATGGAAATAATTTTCACTTCACCCTTTTCACACTTTTTTCTACTTACAATTATCGGACTTTAATACCTTATGGTATTAGGAATTGTTGGAGGCCGGTAATTGGCGATTCAGCGGACTGTATTCTTTAGATATATGTACGTTATGTACTTATCTGATTGATTTTGGTTGGTTGGAAATCCACCGATGCGAGCTGGGGCGAGCGGTGTTTTGGAATTTAATCCGGCTCGAAGGACCATGAAAATTTAGGGGGCAGATCTTCCTTCCTTCTTTCTTCTTCCAGAAAAAGACAGTTTGAGTTTTGGGATTTTATTTGGATATTTATTTCACTTGAAATTTATGGTTTGTGTTTTAGTTGCAATACGAATGCGAGTGTAAACAATGGATAGATGATAACTAATTAACAGCGCTGAGAGCGCTGAGAGGAGGTTACATTGCAAGAAGAGAGCATGCGGATCGTAGGCTATGTTAAGCCAAAATACCAACAGCTGACATAGCATGGCTTAACATAACCCATAAACATACTGTTTAGTTATTTTTATGGTTTTTCTAGTTATTTCATCCAGCTCTGTTATGTCATAGGGAGGCTTGAAGTGGTAAAAATTCATAGTTGATCCAATTCTTTTATACAAATTTGTCGCTCATTTCCAAATATATACTGGAAGTCAAGAAGAATAAACTAGCATCTGTCTAACTTAATCATTTTGTGTTTAATGTAATAATGAGAATCATGATCTAGACTCTGCACCTTAAATAGCGCTAACAATTCAATTTCAAGTTAGTTTGAGTCAACTTTTCAATCAATATGGACACACTTCAGCTAAGAAAATCTAGAAATTCGAGAAAAATACAAGATCATGAAATCATTTGTTGATTTGAGTATTTTGTTAATCTACAATTAAAATTAAAGTGTGTCTTTTCAACAACGAGACGATTTACACCAATGGTTTGAATGCAGCAACATAAGCGCAATTTCATTGGATTTGGAAAAGAGGAATGGCTTCAATTATTAACATTTAAGGAATATATCCAGTTAAGGCTTGAGCAGTTTGAGTTCTTGTTGCTCGATACATTAATGGATAATCCCAAGATTGAAAGCATAAAGTGTCATTTTAAAATTAGAAAATCGGATAAGCAATGCATATTAATTTTAAATCAATATGGTAATAAAATTTAATTTGATAGTGAGTCATGGAGAGCCTTCAAAAGATTAGGGATATTTTTAATATCATTCTTATGTTAAAACACGCTGCTTAAAAATCAAATTTGTAATATATATAACAATTACATTATCCCTAAATGTTCAAAGATGAGAAAATATGACATACAACTTTTAGATTTAGGTGCATCTTATGGACATGAAGCAGAAATTGACCTAACTCGTTAATGTTTTGAAATTTCAAGAAATATGGGAAAAGAAATAAAAAAGATTTAAACCAGTATAAAGTATTACAAAAGAAAGTGACAGAAAGGAGTTTGAGGATGTGCTTTTTCATGAGCACGCTAAAGGAATACCGAGAATATTTCATAGAGTATGAAAACTATCGCCTTATTGAATCAAAATATGGAAAGCGGACTGCGAAAAATGGTAAAGTTCGACGATGGAACCGATGTCAAGAAGGCCCTGGGTTTGGCTTGGGATACCAACTCTGATTATCTGCTATTCAGTCCGTCGTCTACTCTCGCCGACAACATTGTAACCAAGCGTACAATACTAGCCACAATCGCCAAATTCTATGACCCCCTCGGGTTAATATCTCCTATAATCACGAAGCTAAAGATATTCTTACAGACGCTGTGGAAGGACAAACTCAATTGGGACGAAGCCCTTCCTCAGTCTCTACACTCTGCCTGGATCGAGCACATCTCCCAAATAGCCGTGGCCGGTACGCTGAAATTCCCTCGCTTTGTGCTACAGCCGCACTCATCATGGGAAATACATGCGTTCTGTGATGCAAGCCTAGCCGCATACGGCACTTGTGTATACGTGCGATCAGAAGCGCAGGGTGCCAACTCCTCTCATCTTCTATGCTCCAAATCAAGAGGAACCATGTTCCTACCCATTTGAACCCAGCTGACATATTATCACGTGGCTGCGGAGCACTCGAACTTTGGAATCGAGTCTTTGGCGTGAAGGACCAGAGTTTCTACGCTCATCTACTGATGATTGGCCGCCAGACGTTCCTACCGCTCAGATCTGCCCGAACGTCGTCGTCATGCCTTAATTTCAACGGACAAGCTTGACATATCGTTCAGATGCAAGTACCAAAACTCTTTTGGTAAGATGCAACGAGTCTTTGGATACATATACAGATTCTCTCAGCTCAAGACGAAGGATCAAGATCGTTCCAAAGGCCCACTTACAGTCGACGACATAAAAGCCGGTACACATCTTCTACTTAGAGGAATACAAATGGCTCACTTCGCCGAAGAACACAAGGATTTGCTCGCAAGGAGGGTCGTATCATCGAGGTCAAGGCTCATATCGTTGAGTCCGATTATGGACAGCTCCGGATTAATTCGCGTTGGCGGACGTCTTCAGAATTCGTTTTTGGATTACGAGGCAAAGCACGAAATAATTCTGCCAGCTCAGCACCCAGTCACCATCGCCATCATCGATCATTTTCACCGCCAATTCTTACACAGCGGACCACAAAGTTTGTTGGCCGCACTGCGACAGCGATTTTGGCCCATTGGAGGGTGAAAAACCGTGTCAGCAGTCATCAACAAATGCATTCGTTGTTTTCGAACAAAGCCCAAGCTTTTCGAGCACATCATGGTACCGTTACCAGCAGATCGAGTGAAACCAGGCCGCCCATTCTGCACAACTGCAATTGATTTTTGTGGACCATTCTTCACCAAGTCAGAAGTCAGGAACAGGCCGCCCACAAAGTGCTGCATATCAATATTCGTTTGTTTTGCAACCAAGGCAGTATATTTGGAATTGGTTGAGGACTTATCAACCGCATCGTTTATCGCCTCATTAAAGCGATTCATCGGCATCAGAGGCAAACCCAATTCAATCTGGTCTGACAATGCAACAAATTTTGTTGGAGCGCGGAATGAGCTGAACGAGTTGAGGCTACTCTTTTTGAGCGACCCTCATATTAAGGAGCTTTCGATCTCTTGCCTTTCGATTGGAATCAAATGGAATTTCATTCCGCCTCGGTCTCCTCATTTTGGTGGTTTGTGGGAGGCTGCGGTAAAATCTGCCAAACACCATTTCTACCGCGTCGTTGGAAAATCTGTCCATTTCAGAGAATCCAAGCGATTCTCAGAAGTTCTCACTCCTGGGCATTTTTTGACTGGAGCTCCATATGCCACAATCGAAGAACCCGACATAACGCATATCGAGATCAATCGCCTAAGTCGCTGGCAGCGCGTATGTCAAATACAGCAGGCATTCTGGCGGAAATGGAGCACCAGCTACTTATCATTACTTCAGGAACGTTCAAAATGACGCTCATCGATGCCTAACCTGATGATAAATTCAATCGTGGTCCTGAAGGACGACAACGTGCCACCCCTGCAATGGCGTCTTGGCCGGGTCGAGAGCACCATTACTGCAAAGGACGGTGTCTCGCGGGTTGCAATAATCAAAACTGCAGCTGGCACCGTCAAAAGAGCCGTTGGCAAGATCGCTGTTCTGCCCCTTGAGACCAAGTCGGTTGGAACCCTAGCACTTCCAACGGGGGGAGCATGTTGGAGGCAGCAGCAGCCAACGCAACATTGAATAAATACCATAACGTAATTTGTAACGTCACATGCTTGCGCATCTCTAACTTTTGTTTCTGACTTGCACATGCAAGCTTATCTTACTCTCACTATGCAAGCTTATCTTACTCTCACTATGCAAGCTTATCTTACTCTCGTTTTGACAAGTGTCGGTCACGGTTATGCATTGGCATATCGCGCAGTAATTTTAAATATTATTTATTAAATAAAATAACTAAGGCATGAAAGAAAGTAATATAAAACTATCGTGTTTTATATTCATTAAAATAAGTTTGTTGGCCGCACTGCGACAGCGATTTTGGCCCATTGGAGGGTGAAAAACCGTGTCAGCAGTCATCAACAAATGCATTCGTTGTTTTCGAACAAAGCCCAAGCTTTTCGAGCACATCATGGTACCGTTACCAGCAGATCGAGTGCAACCAGGCCGCCCATTCTGCACAACTGCAATTGATTTTTGTGGACCATTCTTCACCAAGTCAAGTCAGGAACAGGCCGCCACAAAGTGCTACATATCAATATTCGTTTGTTTTGCCACCAAGGCAGTATATTTGGAATTGGTTGAGGACTTATCAACCGCATCGTTTATCGCCTCGTTAAAGCGATTCATCGGCATCAGAGGCAAACCCAATTCAATCTGGTCTGACAATGCAACAAATTTTGTTGGAGCGCGGAATGAGCTGAACGAGTTGAGGCTACTCTTTTTGAGCGACCCTCATATTAAGGAGCTTTCGATCTCTTGCCTTTCGATTGGAATCAAATGGAATTTCATTCCGCCTCGGTCTCCTCATTTTGGTGGTTTGTGGGAGTCTGCGGTAAAATCTGCCAAACACCATTTCTACCGCTTCGTTGGAAAATCTGTTCTCACATTTCATGAGCTTCGTACCCTTGTATGCGAAATTTCTGCAATGTTGAACTCACGACCTCTTTGTCCCATTTCAGAGAATCCAAGCGATCTAGAAGTTCTACTCCTGGGCATTTTTTGACTGGAGCTCCATATGCCACAATCGAAGAACCCGACATAACGCATATCGAGATCAATCGCCTAAGTCGCTGGCAGCGCGTGTGTCAAATACAGCAGGCATTCTGGCGGAAATGGAGCACCAGCTACTTATCATTACTTCAGGAACGTTCAAAATGGCGCTCATCGATGCCTAACCTGATGATAAATTCAATCGTGGTCCTGAAGGACGACAACGTGCCACCCCTGCAATGGCGTCTTGGCCGGGTCGAGAGCACCATGACTGGAAAGGACGGTGTCTCGCGGGTTGCAATAATCAAAACTGCAGCTGGCACCGTCAAAAGAGCCGTTGGCAAGATCGCTGTTCTGCCCCTTGAGACCAAGTCGGTTGGAACGCTAGCACTTCCAACGGGGGGAGCATGTTGGAGGCAGCAGCAGCCAACGCAACATTGAATAAAAACCATAACGTAATTTGTAACGTCACATGCTTTCGCATCTCTAACTTTTGTTTCTGACTTGCACATGCAAGCTTATCTTACTCTCACTATGCAAGCTTATCTTACTCTCACTATGCAAGCTTATCTTACTCTCGTTTTGACACGTGTCGGTCACGGTTATGCATTGGCATATCGCGCAGTAATTTTAAATATTATTTATTAAATAAAATAACTAAGGCATGAAAGAAAGTAATATAAAACAATCGTGTTTTATATTCATTAAAATAAGTCGCAACTATCTGATCCCCAGTTCGATCATAGGTGGGCACAAAAAAGTGCCGTCCTCAAAACATTTGGTGACCCCGACGTGAATTTTTTTATTTTAATTTCTTTCATGGTGTTGTGTCGTTGTTAAAGTGCAAGTGAAAGGTTATAAACTATTGTGTTAATAATCATTCTAGGCGTCTTCTGCATAATTCGATACACACATTCGCACACACACACGCGCTCGCACACACACTCATTCGCACACACACACACATTCGCACACACACACACATACACCGTGTGGTGGCGGGCACAAGAATACCACCACAGCGAGTCGTAGCTTGTCGTATGAGGCGACTGATACGACTCGGGGATAACACTACTCGGACAAGTGCCTCTAGTAGGCGGAAAGTGCTTGATCGCCATTAACAAGGCAATGGCAAGTCGATTCTTGTCCCGAGTAGTGCAAGCAGACTTCTACCGCCTCCGTCCCGTTAAAACTTGGCAATTCTCCAAGCACGCTTTCTGGTGCGTCGTCATTAAGTTGGCAGTACAGGTTCAGATGTCATACCCCTGATTAAAGCGAATCCGGCTCTGAACACCCGACCCCATCAGGGCGGGTGTCAACCCTCGCATGGCCTCCCTGCTTGCAAAGATAACCATGGGATTATTACGCAACTGTACAACGACCAGAGATAACGACTTGGAGGGGTGGGACCCAACAATATGAATAATATCAATACACAAACAAAAGAGAGTGGCGACGCTTTCGCGAAGAGCAGGAGGATGATGAGATCTCCAGTGGGTGGAGCAGCGCCAACGCTACCACCGGAGATCGAAAGGGAGGAAGCTGTAGACCTGACGGAGCCGCATAGCTCAGCGCTATGCGATCTCGGTCAGGAGATCTCTAAGCTGGTGGAGATGTTGGAGGATGGAAAACGGCGCTCCATCCACCAACCGATGCGCGACTCAATCGAGAGCATAAAAGCGCTCTACGAGCTAGTAGCCATCCAGCTCCATGATGATGGGGCTAAGGCCGTCATCAGGACACACCAGTCCTCACAGACGTCCCCACCATCTAGATCCGTAGTGGAGGTAAAAAGGAGACTGCGTGCAGGGTCGAACACACCTCACAGCAAACGGAGTAGGGGAGAAAGTGACTCGGTCGACCCCAAGGAGAACCGGGTTGCGGAGAAGGCCTCATGCGTGGAGGCACCGAAACCCTTCGAACCTTCGGAAGGCGACCAGTGGACTAAGGCCAAGGCGAGAGGTCCGCATCGACAAGCCGCGCCCTGACGCTATACTAATCGCAGCGAAAGGCGACGCTAGCTACGCCGATATACTCCGCAAAGTCAAAGCGGACGGGAAGCTCAGCGAGCTCGGGAAGGCGGTCTCCAAGATACGGAGGACCCAGAAGGGCGAGCTGCTATTGCAGCTGAATGAGCCAGGCATAGATACCTCGGCATTCAGGAGCCTCGTGGGTGATACGCTGGGTGACCAGGCAGAGGTGCGATCTCTCGCTCACCGGGTGACCATCGAAGCTAGGGATCTCGATGAGGTCACCACAAAGGAGGAGATAAGCAATGCGCTCCGCGGACAATTTGACGTGGAGGCACCTCAGGAGGACATCACCCTGCGCAAAGCTTATGGGCAGACCCAAACTGCCTCAATTAGGCTACAAGCAGATAGCGCAAAGAAAGCGTTGTCTGCCGGATTTCTTAAAGTGGGATGGGTCAACGCAAGACTTCGGGTGCGCATTAGCGTTAAGAAGTGCTTTAGATGCCTGGAGTTTGGCCACCTTGCAAGACAGTGCAAGAGCGAGCAGGACCGGTCGAATCTGCGCCGAAGATGCGGTGAACAGAACCACCTGGCCAAAGACTGCAACAAAGAGCCGCAGTGTATGTTCTGCAAGGCGAAGAACACCAATAGCAAACACATCGCCGGCAGCGGCAGATGTCCTATGTTCAGGAGTGCACTAGCCAAAGAACATGAAGTGCGTCCAGCTGAACCTCAACCACTGCGAGGCAGCTCAGGTCAGGGAGACGCAAGCAGACTTGGCCATAATCTCCGAGCCGCACAGGTCAATCACTGGAAGCGGCTAGGCAGCTAGCAGGTGTGGGAAGGCGGCCATCTGGTCTCTCCGGACACCACCGAAAGAAACTAGTACAGACCACGAAGGGTTTCTTCGGGCGAAGATTAACGCTATAACCTTCTATAGTTGTTACGCCCCGCCAAGCTGGGATCTGAGGCGATTCCAGCAGCTGCTATAGGAAATCTTCGAGAATGCTCGCGGCAGATCCCCCATAGTAATTGCCGGGGATTTCAACGCCTGGGCAGTAGAATGGGGCAGTCCTGCGACAAATGCCAGAGGAACCTGTCTGCTAGAGGAGTTTGCATCGATCGATGTAAACATCGCAAACGACGGGAGGCGGCTAACATATCGTAAGGCTGGTAGAGGGTCAATTATAGATATTACCCTGCTCAGTAGCTCACTGTGCAGGAGGATGACGTGGAGAGTCAGCGAAGACTTCACTTTCAGCGATCACCAAGCGATACACTTTGTGATCAATGGGATACCGCAACGACAGCCACGACCCCAAACACGTGGGCCGAAGTGGAAAGGGAACCTCTTAGATGCGGATACCCTAACCGAAGCCTTGCGTTATACCGCATTCCCAGTCACCTGGCAATCTGCCGACAATATGGCAACCAGCCTAATGCGTTGCGTTACGGATGCGTGCGATCTGTCCATGCCCAGGAGAAAGCCAAGCGGACGAGCAACGCCCTGCTATTGGTGGAATGAGGGTATTAACCAGCTAAGAAAAGCGTGCCTACTGGCCAGAAGGCGCTCCCAACGTGCCAGGGGCCGCCCGGAATTTGCCAGTAGGCTGGATGACCTCAGAAGACAAAAGGGAGCTGAAACGCAGCATCAAAAGTAGCAAGGCCAGCTGCTTCCGGGCAATCTGCGAGGAGGCCGATGTGAATCCATGGGGAACCGCATACAAGGTGGTGATGAAAAAGATCAGGAGCCAGGAGACCGTTCGGGTGACTTGCCCTATAGCCTTAGCCAACATAGTGGCCACGCTGTTTCCCCAACATCCGAGGCTACAAAGGCTACAAGGAATAAACCCAACCCAACGAACGGAGGTCGTTCGTTGAGATGGTATCCCCAATAAGGCATTAAAGCTGGCGGTCCGCACGATACCAGAAGTATTTGCGGCAACCTACGCAAAATGCCTACAGGACGGAGTATTTCCAAAGGTATGGAAACGGCAACGGCTTATCCTCCTGCCAAAAGGGGATAAGCCGACCGACGATCCGACAGGATACAGGCCTATCTGCCTCCTAGACTCAGCGGGAAAGGTCCTGGAGAAGATAATATATAACCGACTTCTGGCCATCGTCGAGGAAAAGAACGCGCTTTCAGCCAGCCAATACGGGTTTCGGAAAGCCCGCTCCACCGTAGATGCAATCCAGGTGGTTGTAGACATTGCAGCCAAGGCAATTGAGGGATCGAGATGGAGATGGGGCGACAAGGAGTATTGCGCCGTAATAACGCTAGACATACGCAACGCGTTCAATTCGGCGAACTGGTCGCGCATCAGAACAGCCCTGCATGGAATTGGAGTACCACCGTACATGGCAAGTATCATATCCAACTACCTATCAGACGGGTGTTGGAATATGATACTGAAGATGGACCAAGGAGCTACGAGGTCACAGCAGGAGTGCCACAGGGCTCCGTTCTGGGCCCTCTGCTGTGGAACCTAATGTACGATGAGGTTGTACCCTCAAGATGGATGAAGGATGCGAGCTTGGAACTTGCAGGCCATAAGACGGAGGCCGTACTCATTACAAGCCGCAAAGTAATAGAGTACATACAGGTGCAAGTCAACAACGATGTTGTGAAATCCAAGGAGTCCATAAAATACCTGGGAGTCAGGTTGGACAATAGACTCAGCTTCCGGCCGCACATAGAGTATGTCAGCCAGAGAGCAGCCAAAATGCAAGGTGCTCTCTCGCGCATGCTGCCCAACGTTGGGGGCCCTAAGCCAGCGAGGCGCCAATTGCTGGCGAGAGTAGTAGCCTCCGTACTGCTGTACGCGGCACCCATATGGGCAACGGCTGTGTCCAATAAAAAAGGACTAAAAAAGAAGCTCTCGGCACCTTATAGGCTGAGCGCCCTCCGAGTGATTTCCGGCTTCCGCACGGTCTCGGAAGATGCAGCTCTGGTCCTGGCAGGAATGGTGCCAGTCGACCTGTTGGCGAAAGAGATGAAGTAGATCCGCACTAGAAGGATAGCGGCGCCGGATGCTATGGATACCATCCGAAGGTCAGCAAGAGAGGCGACGATGGACACCTGGCAGAGTAGGTGGACCGAGGCGAGGAAAGGAAGGTGGACGCACCGATTGATTCCCAGCCTAAAGGAATGGGTCGGGAGAAGTGCAGGTGAGGTAGACTACCATATAACGCAGTTTATTTCAGGTCATGGCGGCTACAGGAGCTACTTGTACAGGTTCAGGCACGAGGACACGCCGCAGTGCCCGACATGCCCGAACGCCATCGAGGATCCGGAACATGTGCTCTACTACTGTTCGAGATACAGGGGATGGACTAGCTCAGTGCCACCACCGGAGAGCTTGGTAGAGCACATGTTGGAGTCTCCGTCACACTGGAGAGATGTCCGCCAGCTCATCATAAGCATACAGAAGGATCTGAGATTATGCGAAACTGAGCGGCGAGTGACGGAGAGTGCCTAGTTAGGCAACCCACCCCGGTGAAGTAATACTTTACGGTGATACCGCCGGGTGTGGGGGTGTGTGTGTGGGGTGAGTTTAGTACGCATGCATTGACGTTGTCTTTGAATCGTGCATGCAGGTGGCCCGGGCCCCTGTATCTTCAGGAGATTCTCACATCCATGGCGTAACAAAAAAAAAAAAAAAAAAAAAAAAAAAAACACATTCGCACACACACACACATTCGCACACTTTTCGCTCTCGTTTTAATTACGCGCACTTACTCTTTTTCGTCTCGCTTTGCCAAAACTTTCGTTAACGCACAGCGGTCAGTCAGCGGTCAACCTGTACTTGCGGTTAATTTCGTCTGCATTTCGATCGTCCGTTATTTTACAACCAACATACACTCAAACCTACGTGCATATTCGACAGTGCTAATCGCGTGAGTCAGTCTTGACTAGCAATTGAAATGGCTGAGAACGTATCAATTTCAAATGCGGCTCCTCACTCTGACTTTGACTTTTACAAGGCAAAGGCAGAATCAGTAGCTCGGCAACTCAATGCATTAAATGCGTTTTTTTCTGCTGATCAGCTGATGCATTTCGATGACGCTGAGTTGCAGGCTAGACTGGATTTAATCCGCGAAATGCGCTCCAGCTTTGATGCTGCACAATCCAAACTTGAGAAACTTAATCTTATGGAGCTGGCCACGGACGCAAGGTCACAATTTGACCAAGTCAGCTGCGAGGTAACATCCAAGCTTACTCGTGAACTCATCAATCTGCGTAAGGCGTCGATTCTCCATTCTACAGCAATCCGGAGCAACCCGAACGAGCTAAATGGCAGCTCAAGAGGCGCAGCGCGTCTCTCTAGATTACCGCAATTTGAACTTCCACGTTTCGGAGGAGCATACATCGACTGGCCCCATTTCTTCGCTATGTACAACACTGTCGTCGGCCAAAATGAGGAATTAACTAAAGTGGAGAAGTTTCAGCATCTTCGATCATGTCTGGCAGGACCAGCGTTGGAAGCGATTCGCGCTTTCGAACCAACGGAAGATAATTACGACAAAGCTATGGAATTGTTAATAAATCGATTTGACAATAAAGTGTTGCATTTTCAGGCACACGTACGTTCCATATTCAGGCTCTCAGGTGTGGAAAAGGGCTCGGCGAGCAGTCTGCGTCAATTGAGTGACAGTATTAATTCACATCTGCGCGCGTTGCACGCAGTGGCATCTGCTGACGACATTGGAGATGGTTTGCTGATTCACCTGATCACATCCAAATTGGATCAAGCCACGCAGGAGAAGTGGGAGGAAACATTACCCCTGAAAGGGCTGCCAAAATGGACCGACATGTCTACATTCTTGGAAACGAGATGCCGCATGATGGAAAATTTAGAATTTGCCATGGTAACGCACACACCTGGCAAGCAGGTGGGAAAATCGTATATACAAAATCGCAATACACTAATCGTTAACCCCACTCAATCTTGTGTCTTATGCGAATCTGCTGATCATCATTTGTTAAAATGTACACGATTCATAAATTTAATTCCCACTATTCGCTATAGAGAAGCTAAAAGGCTGCACCTCTGCCTTAACTGCCTTCGCAAAGGGCATAGTCAACAGCAATGCAAATCTGGTCACTGCAAACATTGCCAACAGAAGCACGACTCATTGCTACATATGGACACAAGTTCTCCTGCATCTCAGCTGCCCGACACAACGCGTTCTCAAGGTGCGTCTCATCCACCAGCTTCATTTGGAAGTACGCCACTCGAATATGTTAGTATCAGGCATAGGCGAATCCTCTCGCTCAACAAAGCAGCTGACATTGTTGCACAAACAGCTACTGGCTCATATCAAGGATCATTTTCTGCAGTCGTAACGCAAAAGATAACTGACTATCAGCCTCACTTTGATATAAATACCACCGGATGGAAAATACCAAGCAACTGCCACCTCGCTGACCCGCTCTTTTACAAAGGTCAAAGGATTGATATGCTAATTGGCGCTGGCATATTTTTCGACTTGCTTTGCGTTGGGCAAGTTCGTCTGGCAAATCATTTACCCATGCTTCAGAAGACTAAATTAGGCTGGATAGTTTCTGGAGGCTGTGCTATTCCCAAACACTCATCTCTAACTGCAGCGATCAAGGATTCGGAATCGGAACCGTTGTTCGATTTAGTCAAGCAGTTCTGGGAAATCGACAATTATTGCGGCGCTGCAGACATGCCGTCGGAGGAGGATACTATTTGTGAGCAATTATTTCTCCGCAATTATTCGCGTCTTGAATCAGGCGAGTACACAGTTCGGCTCCCAGCCAAGGATCGCTTCGATGCGCTTGGTGATTCATACAATCGTGCCCTACGTCGATTCAATGCACTCGAATCGAAACTGGCCAAAAATGCATCTTTAAAGTCGCAATATGTTGCATTCATGAACGAATACATTGATTTGAAGCACATGTCATTAGCCTCCAAGCAATCTGCTGTACCTCAATACTTTTTGCCTCATCATTGCGTGCAGAAGCTTGACAGTACCACAACCAAGTTGCGAGTCGTTTTTGATGGCTCCGCAAAAACCACATCTGGACTCTCTCTAAACGATTTATTGTTTGCAGGACCATCCATACAACCAAAAATATTCACCACATTAATTCGATTTCGATTTTATAAGGTTGCCTTATGCGGGGACATCTGCAAAATGTACCGTTGTGTTCGCGTGACTCATCCAGACCAACTCCTTCAATGCATCCTATGGCGCGACAAGGCGAGCGATGAAGTCCAGGTGTACACCTTAAACACCGTCACATACGGAACAAAGCCTGCGGCATTTTTAGCTATTCGAGCTATGCAACATCTGTCTTACGACGAAGAAAACTCGCTACCACTTGCGTCAAAAATCATTAGAAGGGATTTCTACGTTGACGATCTAATTACTGGAGGCGACACTATTGAAGAAGTTGTTGAAATTCGTCAGCAGGTCAAGGAGCTGCTTCGAAGAGGGCACTTCCCTATTCGCAAATGGTGTTCAAATGAAGAAACTGCTCTGGATGGCGAGCTGGAAGCGGACTGCGAAAAAATGGTAAAGTTCGACGATGGAACCGATGTCAAGAAGGCCCTGGGTTTGGCTTGGGATACCAACTCTGATTATCTGCTATTCAGTCCGTCGTCTACTCTCGCCGACAACATTGTAACCAAGCGTACAATACTAGCCACAATCGCCAAATTCTTTGACCCCCTAGGGTTAATATCTCCTATAATCGCGAAGCTAAAGATATTCTTACAGACGCTTTGGAAGGACAAACTCAATTGGGACGAAGCCCTTCCTCAGTCTCTACACTCTGCCTGGATCGAGCACATCTCCCAAATAGCCGTGGCTGGTATGCTGAAATTCCCTCGCTTTGTGCTACAGCCGCACTCATCATGGGAAATACATGCGTTCTGTGATGCAAGCCTAGCCGCATACGGCACTTGTGTATACGTGCGATCAGAAGCGCAGGGTGCCTACTCCTCTCATCTTCTATGCTCCAAATCAAGAGTCTCACCACTAAAAACGCCTACAATTCCTAAGCTGGAACCAGCCGCTGCACATCTACTATCAGAGCTCGTCTCTAACATCGCTAAATGCGCACCGCACCCTTGTCGGTTCTATTGTTGGTCTGACTCGACTATCACTCTCTTGGATTCGACAAGCTCCATTTGAATTTAATATTTTTGTATCCAACAGGATATCTCAGATTCAGGAGCGCACCAAGGGTATGATTTGGAACCATGTTCCTACCCATTTGAACCCAGCTGACATATTATCACGTGGCTGCGGAGCATTCGAACTTTTGGAATCGAGTCTTTGGCGTGAAGGACCTGAGTTTCTACGCTCATCTACTGATGATTGGCCGCCAGACGTTCTACCCGCTCAGATCTGCCCGAACGTCGTCGTCATGCCTTAATTTCAACGGACAAGCTTGACATATCGTTCAGATGCAAGTACCAAAACTCTTTTGGTAAGATGCAACGAGTCTTTGGATACATATACAGATTCTCTCAGCTCAAGACGAAGGATCAAGATCGTTCCAAAGGCCCACTTACAGTCGACGACATAAAGCCGGTACACATCTTCTACTTAAAGGAATACAAATGGCTCACTTTGCCGAAGAACACAAGGATTTGCTCGCAAGGAGGGTCGTATCATCGAGGTCAAGTCTCATATCGTTGAGTCCGATTATGGACAGCTCCGGATTAATTCGCGTTGGCGGACGTCTTCAGAATTCGTTTTTGGATTACGAGGCAAAGCACGAAATAATTCTGCCAGCTCAGCACCCAGTCACCATCGCCATCATCGATCATTTTCACCGCCAATTCTTACACAGCGGACCACAAAGTTTGTTGGCCGCACTGCGACAGCGATTTTGGCCCATTGGAGGGTGAAAAACCGTGTCAGCAGTCATCAACAAATGCATTCGTTGTTTTCGAACAAAAGCCCAAGCTTTTCGAGCACATCATGGTACCGTTACCAGCAGATCGAGTGCAACCAGGCCGCCCATTCTGCACAACTGCAATTGATTTTTGTGGACCATTCTTCACCAAGTCAGAAGTCAGGAACAGGCCGCCCACAAAGTGCTACATATCAATATTCGTTTGTTTTGCCACCAAGGCAGTATATTTGGAATTGGTTGAGGACTTATCAAGCGCATCGTTTATCGCCTCGTTAAAGCGATTCATCGGCATCAGAGGCAAACCCAATTCAATCTGGTCTGACAATGCAACAAATTTTGTTGGAGCGCGGAATGAGCTGAACGAGTTGAGGCTACTCTTTTTGAGCGACCCTCATATTAAGGAGCTTTCGATCTCTTGCCTTTCGATTGGAATCAAATGGAATTTCATTCCGCCTCGGTCTCCTCATTTTGGTGGTTTGTGGGAGTCTGCGGTAAAATCTGCCAAACACCATTTCTACCGCTTCGTTGGAAAATCTGTTCTCACATTTCATGAGCTTCGTACCCTTGTATGCGAAATTTCTGCTATGTTGAACTCACGACCTCTTTGTCCCATTTCAGAGAATCCAAGCGATCTAGAAGTTCTCACTCCTGGGCATTTTTTGACTGGAGCTCCATATGCCACAATCGAAGAACCCAGACATAGCGCACATCGAGATCAATCGCCTAAGTCGCTGGCAGCGCGTATGTCAAATACAGCAGGCATTCTGGCGGAAATGGAGCTCCAGCTACTTATCATTACTTCAGGAACGTTCAAAATGGCGCTCATCGATGCCTAACCTGATGATAAATTCAATCGTGGTCCTGAAGGACGACAACGTGCCACCCCTGCAATGGCGTCTTGGCCGGGTCGAGAGCACCATGACTGGAAAGGACGGTGTCTCGCGGGTTGCAATAATCAAAACTGCAGCTGGCACCGTCAAAAGAGCCGTTGGCAAGATCGCTGTTCTGCCCCTTGAGACCAAGTCGGTTGGAACGCTAGCACTTCCAACGGGGGGAGCATGTTGGAGGCAGCAGCAGCCAACGCAACATTGAATAAAAACCATAACGTAATTTGTAACGTCACATGCTTTCGCATCTCTAACTTTTGTTTCTGACTTGCACATGCAAGCTTATCTTACTCTCACTATGCAAGCTTATCTTACTCTCACTATGCAAGCTTATCTTACTCTCGTTTTGACACGTGTCGGTCACGGTTATGCATTGGCATATCGCGCAGTAATTTTAAATATTATTTATTAAATAAAATAACTAAGGCATGAAAGAAAGTAATATAAAACAATCGTGTTTTATATTCATTAAAATAAGTCGCAACTATCTGATCCCCAGTTCGATCATGGGTGGGCACAAAAAAGTGCCGTCCTCAAAACAGAACACATTTGCATAAGATGCTTAAAACATACGATAAACAAGCGGTGCAATAGCGAAGATATTTGTGCGTTATGCAATAGAAAGCATAACACAATGCTTCATATAAATAGTGAAAGGACAAATTCATGTGTTACTAAAGAAAGAGCACTATGAACTACAGCAATAATAAAAGTAAAGTCATCAAATGGAGGTTATGAAAAATTTAGGGCACTGGTTGATGAGTGGGTCGCAAAGCACGATCATTTCTGAAGAGGCACTCCAAATTCTAAAGCTATAGAATAAATAAGATCACTGAAATTAGTGGGGTAGGTTCGGAGAGCAATACATCTAAATATAGAGTAAAAATTGGACATAAAAACTCCAAATTTAGATAAAAAAAAACCCTATAAAATTGAGGCAAATGTATTGCCTAAATTAATGAGGGCCCTATCAGTTAAAACGCTCAATATTAATCTCAAAGATTGGGATAGCTATACTTTAGCTGACCCCAAATTTAATATCAGGCCGAATAGATATTATTATTGGTGCCGATTTATATATGCATATTTTTAAGAAAGGTTTAGTAAAAACGGGTGGACTGGTAGGTCAAAATACGGACTTTGGTTGGATAGTATCTGGTTGTGCAAGGTCCGAAAGTAATAAATCAGTCGTCGCAACAGCCATTAGAAACATAGATTTAGAATGGTTTTGGGAGTTGGAAGAGGATGAAATAGAAGACTTTGAGAAAGGAACATGTGAACAAAATTTTTTCCGAACAACAAAAAAATATCAAGATGGGAAATATGTAGTCACATTTAAAGATAATAAAGAGTTAGGTAATTCAAAAAACCAAGCAATGGCACGTTTTGCCAACTTGGAGAAAAAATTAAGAAAAAACAATAAACTAAAACAAGAATGTATAAAATTCATGAACAAATATATGGATTGGGGACATATGGTTGAATCTAGCGAAGAAGGCGAATATTATTTACCCCACCAAGCAGTAATAAGAGAATCAAGCTTGACAACAAAAGTTCCGGTGGTTTTTGACGCTCCCGCAAAATCATCAAACAATAAGAGTTTAAATGATGTCATGTGGGTTGGTCCGAGAGTTTAGAAGAACATATTTGATATAATAATAAAATGGCGGAAATGGGAATTCGTAGTATCTGCCGATATTGAGAAAAATGTAGACAGATTAACATTGATGAAAAAGATCAAACTTATCTACACATACTGTGGAGAGATTCGCCAACTAAACAAATACAAAATTACAAATTATCGACTGTTACCTATGGCATCAGCTCCATATTTAGCAACAAGAGTGTTATTAGATATTGCAAATAACTGCAGTAACAAAACAATTAAAAACGACTTTTATATGGACGACCTAATGACAGGAGCCGACACTATGGAAGAGACTAAAAATCTAGTTAAGCTAGTGTTAACTGAGCCTGGGAAATGCAGGTATGAATTTAAGGAAATGGATATCTAACACACAAATAATAGACATTGTAGAAAATACTGGAGAAAATAAAATACTAAGTATCGAAGAAAACGAGGCTGTAAAAACGCTAGGATTGCAATGGGAACCGCTCAAAGATGAGTTTAAATTCAAAATAAATTGTGGAAATAACACAAAAGTAAATAAAAGGCAAATACTATCTATATTAGCTAGAATTTATGACCCGTTAGGATGGCTATCACCAGTGACAATTGTAGGGAAGATGTTAATGCAAAGGCTTTGGATAACTGAACAAAGTTGGGATCAGGAATTATCGGATGGCGACGTAAATGAATGGACAACATACAAAAACCAATTAAAGTTACTAGAAGAAATTAGAATTCCAAGATGGATAAAACTAAGATAAATGTATTCATGGTTTTTCTGATTAATCGGATAAGGCATTCGCAGCAGTGGTATATGCCAAAGTAGGAAATTCCGTTGTCATAATAGCCAGCAAGCGCAAGGTAAACCCCAAGAAAAATTGAAAAACAATTCCGAAGTTAGAATTATGCGCAGCACATCTTCTTGCAAAATTATTATAAAAAATTAAAAGAGACTCTAGAAGGGATATCGGAAACTTATGCGTGGAGTGATTCCACAATAACGCTAGCTTGGATTAAAAGTGGAGTTAGCAAAGATAAATTTATCAGACGAAGAACAGACGAAATACGAAAACTGTCACATTCAAAATGGAATTATGTACGATCCGAAGATAATCCAGCACATATAGCATCTAGAGGAATTTGTGCTAGTAAATTAAAATTATAAGAATTGGTGGAAAGGACCAAAATGGTTAGCTGAAAATGAAGAAGCAAAAATAGCAAAGGAAAAATAGACGACAAGCAAATAAGCTTACATATAAGAATGACTAATTCAGAGAATAGCCGGATACATGAACTATTAGAAAAATATTCATGCATACAAAGGCTAGAAAGAATAGTAACGTATATACTGAGTTTTATCGATATTAAATTAACAAAAAATCATATCCCTCATACCTAACAGTAAAGGAGCTTAGGAAAGCAAATATAATTATAGTACGGCTACAAGCCAGCCATTTTAAAACTGAAATAAAATATTTGACATACAAAAAACAAATTGAAACCAAAAGTAAAGTATTGGGCTTACATCCTTTCTTAGATTCAGATGGAGTGCTTCGAGTAGGTGGTAGATTACAAAACGCTAGTACAACATTTGATGTGAAGCATCCAATTATTTTAGATAAAAGTCATTTATCTTATCTTATAATAAAAAAGGCACACTAAGAAACCTTGCATGTGGGACTCAATTTAATGAGACATTATATACAGAGGAAATTCTGGATATTTGGGTTAAGAAATTCTTTAAAAAATATTTAAAAGAATGTGTAACCTGTGCAAGGTATCGGCAAAATAATGCAGAACAAATAATGGGAAATCTTCCAAAATACAGGGTTACTATGGCATATCCATTTTTGAATACAGTTATAAACTATGCAGGCCCTTATTATATAAAATGCTCCAAGAACCGAGGTCAGAAGGCATATAAAGGGTACATAGCAGTATTTATTTGCATGGCTACAAAAGCGATTCACTTAGAAGTTGTTAGTGATTTAACGTCAGATGCATTTTTAGCTGCATTTAGACGATTCTTAGCAAGGAGAGGAAAATGTGCAAATATATATTCAGATAATGGCACCAACTTTGTGGGTGCTTCTAGGAAATTAAAAGAAGAATTCAGAATGGCGATAAGCGAAAATATACAGATTATTCCGATATTGGAAATAGAGAATATTGAGTGGCATTTTACTCCCCCGGCTGGACCTCATTTCGGAGGTATTTGGGAGGCTGGCTAAAATCACTAAAATACCATTTGAAACGGGTAATTGGACACTCTCAATTGACATTCGAAGAAATGTCGACATTATTATGTCAAATAGAGGCATTGTTGAATTCAAGACCGCTGTATACATCTGCGGACGATATAGATGACCACGAAGTAATGACTCCAGGCCATTTCTTAATTTTTTAATTCAAAAAGTGAACAGAGATTTCTGGCAAAAATGGAAGGAAGAATATTTATATACGCTGCAACAGAGATATAAATGGAAGCAGGATATAAAAAATATAAATGAAGGCCAGATAGTTTTAGTCAAAGATGAAAACTGCCACCCAGCCAGGTGGCCATTAGGAAAAGTTGAACAAGTACACAAAGGAAAGGATGAGAAAGTAAGGGTGGTTAAAATAAAAGTTCAGGAAGGTTCAATTACAAGACCAATTCACAAAATATGTCCTCTAGAGGGAATCCAGGATATTGAAAGAGAAAAATATAAGTCTAGGAAAAGCAGTAGAATTTCAAAGTTGGCTTATGATAGTTATGATAATGCTAATGCTATGTTGTCAATTATCAAACGCATCGTCATTACTAGAGGGCAAAAGAAAGTGGACGGTGGAAACCTTAATTAACTCAGCAGCAATATATTTGGATCCCATGGGAGAGGTCGAAATAGTATCCTCCTCTTGAGATTTAGTTATATTTTACAAAATGGATCCATATTTTGAAATGATTGAAAAACGTAGCATTCTAATCAGAAAAATGAGAGTTGTATGCGTAAAGCTTCTTGACTTTGAAGATCAATGCAACATAATTCAATCACACAGAAAAACAAATAATTGAACTTGAGGAAAATAATAAGCTTTTTATGCCAAGAGAAAAGTCGCGACTTAAGCGTTCACCGTTTAATTTTATTGGGTCATTGCATCATATGTTATTCGGTATTTATGGATGCCGATGAAAGAACTCAAATGGAACTAAACATGAGAAATCTGTTTGTTAGGTTAATTTAAATTAATACGTATTTAATCATAAGCCATTTGTAAGTAGGCTGTCTGCAGCGCTATCTGTAGCGCAGATACACAGCAAATAGGATACACGCAATCCATGGGTTGTGATTAGAAATATTTTTCACACCATCTGTCGAGCGGCCTGCATTTAGCAGATTGTGATATTATCTCGTAGCAGCGTCGTAAATAAGATAACATTAAGACATGACCCATAGATAACTATTGATTGTTTAGGTCAATTCGTAAATAGCATATCTAGTCGTAAGCAAACATTATCGTCTAAGAATTTTGTATATAAAGCATGCATTTTTACTCAATAAAATCAGTGTTCTTCATAGTGTCAATATCGTCAGACGTCTTGATTTCTACTATCGCATTTACTGTGCGCAACGAAGGACCTCACCCTCCGCAGTCCAACTAGTTCAAGTGCTAGTTGCGACGTCCTTTAGTAGTCAGTTTATGTGCTGAATACTTCCTACTTACTTACACAAACATTTTGGTGACCCCGACGTGATTATTCTCTGAAGTTGTCAACTAGGCGCCAAAAGGATAATCAATCTACAAAATCCATACTTGAAGTTGTCAACAAGGCGACAATCAAAGGATACCTACAATCTTCTAACTCAGATCACTATTCTGTGTTAGTGAGACCATCTGAATTTGTCAACCAGGCGACATATCAGAATTAACAGTGTGCTCTCGTTTCGATAAACGACCATAGAA